>JAOYSI010073489.1:0-19843 GCA_025775065.1 Hiodon alosoides
ACACATACAGACGGGTGACAAATTAAAGGAAAAACCAACATGAAGTGTCTCAGTAAGGTGAAACTGACAGAAACTGATATATACACACACACAAAAAAGAAAATACACAAAAGCTACATCATTAAGTGAATCAGTTCCATGTGAGAACATGAATAATAAATGTCATTACTGTTAAGTACAGCATCTGTCAAATCAATTTTTCTGCCTGTGCGCGTATTATCGAGTGTGGGAGAGAGATAGGAGACTGCTCTGCAAAACTTTGTCTCGTAAGGAGCCTCCAGCCTGCTGGACACAGAATTATGCACCTAGCAGGTTTTGGAACCCTGTCGCCCGGGGGATAAATGTGACGTGCGCACAGACAGCGGACTCTGGTGTGCATTACACAACCCAAGCTGGTGTTCATCCGAGGGAAATGGGTGGGCTGCACAGCATTGCATTGCACAAGCAAAAGTTTGCGCAGTAGGGTTCCTTAACACTGAAAAAAACAACAACTTTTAAAATAACTTTATAATACAGTCCTTGGTACATTTCCATCCTCTGGTATTACGTTGTAGACCATGTACTGAAACAGACATGAATTTACCTAATTAGGTCCTACGAATATAAAGCACACCATTTAAACAACTAATGGCTACTTTTCTTTATTAATTCAAACAATCAGCAAATTAATTAATTGGCCTTGGTAAGTTGACAACTTATTGGAATGAATTCTTAACTGGAGTGACACAATTCTCCAGTGGTCTTGAACTTCCTGTTCCTATTCACCAGAGTATAAAATAGTCTATAGACATGCAAGTTTAAAACATTCATGTCAGAGGTGGCAGCTGTCCCATTAACTAAACCTTTAGTTTATTTCCGGGCTGGGCCTGAGATATGTGACCCTATTCCTCTAGTTTTACTCCTGCAAAGTATTCCTGTGCACTAGTGCCCCTTTCCATGGTTAAACAGCCGCTATAATCCCTCACACACCTCTTCACTCATTATGCTCAGCAGCTGACTGCAGTCAGAGGCAGGAGTGTTGGTCTCTTTGAGATTTAGGGTCTTTTTCTCCTGGCGATTTAAGTGTTTCTGTGTTTCACAGAACGCTGGAAGCTTAAAATGTGTGTGAGAAAGATGCAATGGCTTATTGGGAAAAAAAAATCGGAAAAAACATTCCTTTTTTGTGCAACAATTCTCTTTACGGTGAAATATATACTGCATACTCTGATGCAGGCTTTCTCTTATGTCTCAGGCTTATATATTTATTTCCACAATTAGTGTCCTTCGAGCAACAGTCTGCTGACGAAGGCAAGCTGGATTGTAAAGGGCCATAAATTTCCCAAAGCGCCGGTGTACTCCGGGGCTCGGGCGGCAAAGCTAAAGCTGTGACATTGCTCTGAAGTGCTCCGTGGCTTCGAGCTGAACCGCTGCTCCTGCCAACAAGACTCTGTATCATCATCATCATCATCATCATCATCATCATCATCATCATCGCAATCCACCATACGGACAGGGAAGCGTTTTCGTCTTCCTCAAGTGAACGGCACACCAATGCCCTAGAAGCTTCTTTACAAACACTGCAAACATTTTTAAAGCTTTTAACATAATAATAATAATAATAATAATAATAAAAATAATAATGATAATAACAATGCGTATGCATGTGTGTCTGTGTATGTGTGTTACTAAGCGACAGTCATGATAAAAATGGGCTTCTGAGGAAAAAGCCTTGTTTCACGTTTACCGTTGCCGTTGAACGGGAGCTGTCAATCACTCCGGAGTGAATTGCTTTATTCCAGCTGTATTTCCAAAGGGCAACTTCTCCGTATTCATTCTCCTCAATTGAATTTAACGTGGCCCCCGGATGTGACTTTAATGTGACCGGGGTGAAAATGTATGTGTGCTCTCTCGCCCCTCCTCGGAGAACTGTGAGGGGCTCGGTGTCCCGCCACATGCCACAGAGCAGGTCTCCATTTTGACTCCTCCTAAACTGGGCAACCGATTGCACGGCTAAGAAAACACGGCTCGTTTTGACATCCTCATTCATTCACTCTGGCCTACATGCAAAAAGGCCTGACAATAAAAATCCTGGCTGAGGGAGGTAAGCCTCGGAGGACAGAAATCTGTATCAAAGAGGGGGTGTGAAAGGAAACAAAAGCAAATGGCCCCAATTCAGTGTCTCAGCTCGCTATTCACCTAGTAACAGCACAACACCAGCCCGTTTGTGGAGAAAAAAGCGGTCGCGGTGAACCGTAAACTAGGTTGCCGACAGAAGTGGCTTGCTTCCTGTTGCCAGGTGTTAACGTCGGAGAACACAGACGCGGCTGCTGAGAAGGGGCGGGGGGGTTATGAAATTATTTTCCATTTATTTTCATTTTTTATTTATGCCCCATGTTTCACAGGGCTTCGCCACGCCGAGTCCTGCAAATGTCACACCTTGCAGGTTCGAAATTGAGTTACTGCTGACTGGAAGCTTTTTTGAAACGTTGGTCAATCACAGTCACCGGTAAAGTAGATTGGGTTCGCGCTGCCATGGCCCGCACTGCCAGATCAACATCTTTGACCCGCTGTGAACAACATCGTCGACACCAGCCACCTCAAAAATAGCACCCTACAAAACCCGAGACCTCTGAATTGCCTATGTTAAACATCCCAATCAGAAACTTTCCAGACTTAACTTCCATTCCGGAATAATAAGTGGGGTATTGATGGATACTTTTAGAGGAGCCAACAGTGCTCCTGGCTACTATTTAATGACCCAGAGATCTCCAGCTCCAAAAACAGGTTCAGACCTACAGGCCTGCATTGGTGAGAGAAACTCTTGTTACAGGCCCCGCACATCAATATGAACCTAAAAACCATTGCGGATGTTGTGCATGGTGTTGCGGCATAGTAAAATACTGCCGGTCCTCCTAGCAGAGCCTTGGGCAGAACATCATTCTTTCCCCGGTGGCAGATAAGAGTAATTACAATGACTTTTGTGAGTGGGTCTAGGGTTAGCAACATAGCAGCCAACTAACAGCACTCTCAACCACACTGGAAAGAATTTCAGCTTTGCTTTCCTGCTTCTATGATTAACTGAGACCCTGAACTATACAGCATGGAAAAGGCATTTCAGCTAGCATTTAGCAAAGAATAATTTATATGATTCTTGTAAGCACAGTGGGAGAGGATGGAGAAAGGAGAGATGGAGAGGAAGAGGAGAAAGGAGAGATGGGAGAGGGAGAGGACAGAGAAAGGAGAGATGGAGAGGGAGAGGAGAGAGAAAGGAGAGATGGAGAGGGAGAGGAGAGAGACAGGAGAGATGGAGAGGGAGAGGAGATAGAAAGGAGAGATGGGAGAGGGAGAGGAGAGAGAAAGGAGAGATGGGAGAGTGAGAGGACAGTGAAAGGAGAGATGGGAGAGGGGTAGGAGAGAGAAAGGAGAGATGGAGAGGGAGAGGAGAGAGAAAGGAGAGATGGGAGAGGGGTAGGAGAGAGAAAGGAGGGAAGGGAGAGGGAGAGGAGAGAGAAAGGAGAGATGGGAGAGGACAGAGAAAGGAGGGAAGGGAGAGGAAGAGGTAAAAAAGGAACTGAAGAGTTGGTGACTCAGAGGAGATGAGAAAAAGTCAGCAGCAGGTCGAGACTATTTTATGTGATTTATTCCTCTCCAGGGATCTCCAGTAATACTATGCTCTCGACGTGATAAGAGTGTAGTGCAGGGGCTGGGGGCCAGCCTCTCTGCATGTGCACATCGCGGTACAACCTACACACTGACCAGAAGCGGAGCGCTTTAGTTAATACACGGCTCATTTGTTCTTCTTTCTGCCCAATTCCCAAACAGGGAACATATGCTGCCACTATGTGCACAGAGCCAATTTTAACTCCCCCTGCCCGCCAACACGTCCCTCTCGAAAAACTCTCTTCACGCTGCTAACTGGCGGGCATTCTGTCGCAAACGATGGGGAACTGAGTAGCTACGTCTCTCCTAAAAAAATCACATGCTTGAGATGCAGACACGGCTGTCTACCTGAAATGAATTTTTTCACATCTCTGTTGCCAACTACATCGGAGGGTTGCACACAGGCAGATGGGCAGGAGACGAATCTAACCTGCATAACCCCTTCCACAGGGGCGAACACAATAAAGATCTGGTCCACCTAAAATACAGCGTGGTTTAGATGCAGCAACTGGAATCTGCTCTCCCAGCGAGCTGCAGAGAGTAACACCTTAATATTGTCAACGCAGTTCCCGCTCAGTTCAGAGAGATATATCTTCCATTGTCACCTCTCTGAAGGTGAGGAAAGGCATCATTTCATTACCTGCCTTCGTTGACTCCTTCCAGCAAGGTCAAACCGAGGGTCAAAGTATCCTTGCTTGATGGTCCAAAGGGACTTTAATAAAGACTAGCATTCAACGGTTTGTAATGATATGTGCAGCCCCTCATTTTAAATGCCGTCTTAGCTTTAGAAAAATATTCTCAGGGAAAACCATTTAAAGTATGCAAATGTAGAAGTCTCAGCTTGTCTGTTTTGTTTATACCTATTTGAGAAAAAAAAAAAAACCTTCCTGTTTAGAACTGAAACGTGACCTTAGAAAAGGCCGTAAAGTGTGACCGTGTTAAAGTGTAACCGGAAGTCGGAGGGCGTTCGTTGCTGAAGGTGAAGAGAGCGAGACAAACGGGCGAGGAGGGACAGTTGTAAATGGCGGGAGGACTGCTGTGTAAACCGAAGAAGAAGCCGCTAAATAAAAGGTGGAGCGGTGGGGCTAGGAAGCCAATGTAAACGCACACAGTCACGGGAATGAAAGGGATGGGTATTACGCAAGAGTAAAGGACTCCGGTACGAACTGCGTTTCTGATAGCAAAAGGACGACGCATCAGAACTGAAAGGCCGCAAACAAGACGCGAGCTCCCTGAAACGGGTGACCGGCGAGGTCAAGGAAGACTGACAGAGCGGCCCCAGCGAGCGGGAGGAGAAGGGAAACTCCACATAGGAATAAGGAGGCTGGAGAAGATCTGCTTCGGATCTGCTCGCGTTGCTAGCTGATCGCATTTGAAGCGTTGAACCAGAGTCGCGAGTTTCTGCAGACTTTTTCCAGCCCAAGTTACCAGGGGCTGTCACAGGGAGGACATGAACTGCATCCACATGGTGCAGAAGGGAGATCCACAAAGCAAGGGGAGGTGCGCGGAGGGGGGGAGAGGAGAAGAGGAGAAGACAGACTCCCACAGAGAAAAGTGCATTAGGTGACCTCCAACAACAGCGCAAAGGAGAGATGGCGGTATAATACGTTAAATCAAGACGGATGATTACAGCGTTTACTCGTCCTTGGATCGACACTGTCCATGGGCTGTAAGAAGCCTGGTACAAGTGGTGGTGGGAGGGATTTTGCAATCTAGTGTGTCGGACCTGCCGTGTAGCGGGGGTCTACCAATGAAGAGCTTTGTGGATAGACTTGCATATTCAGGCCTGGGATGAGGACTTCAGCCTGTGTTCTATTGTCTCTTCATTAACAGTTCACCCATTCATGAGAAGCAGAACTGAATCGAAAATGCTTTTATACTTCAATAATCAGATTATTATTTTATTAAATAGGCTACTTAAATAGGCAAAAGAAAACCAATTCTAAAACACTCTAAATATCCATAGGAGGGGCAGCTGAAATTTCCAAGCTGAAATTTCCACATTTCAATTGGCATCCTGAAGAGGTCAAGAACCATGATTCAGTATATTCTTATATTAAACTGTGTCTAAAACCAAACTGGTGATCATTAATAGTGTGCCTAATCCACATCTTTTCACTTATCCATCCTCCCTCTCTCTGGTTATTTACTTGTGATCACTGGAGCAGTAGTTGTAAATTTCATTACAGCAATCGGTAATTGGTGCAATGGTGGCAGATGGCTGACAGCACAAGCAGGTGACGCAATTAGCCTATAGCTAAATATGGCTACAGTACACAAAATATGAAAATGATCTATTTTGAAAAACACACACTGTCTGATAAATACACAAAGATAGGCAATATCCAGCGGTGATATATTTTGGATACTCCTTGTTTTAAACATGGTAGTCTTAAAATATACCTTGTAAAAAAAGCCCCGCCCCCACTCCCATTCCATAGTCCCGGGAGATTGACATGCAAATATTCCATGTCTATTTTCACTTCACAGCGTCCTGTTTGGAATTTTATGAGAACACAGCAGATAACTGGGTTTATTCTGATATATTTCAAAGTGTCTCTTAATCCTGATTGCTCATTTCCCTTCCCAGAGTTTGTGTGCACCCTCCTGCCAAAGAGCCTTTGAAACAGAGCTCATCCGAGTGAAATCAAACCCGTAAAAAATACAGGATTTGTTTCCCTCGCTTGCTGATTATTTCATTAAATGTCTCAGATCAGACAACACTGAAAATTCATTCTTCCCCCCTCTACTCTCCTCCCTCGCCATCCAGATTTGTAAGCCCAGAGCAACTGGGTAATTGGATTTAAATGGATCGTTCAAATAATGAAAGCGAATTAATGACAGATCTTACATGCAATCTTTTGGATATTAATCGCTCCTATTGACATGTACCACTGGCGAGGGGTGGACAGGGGGCTTAAATGCCCCTCATTAGGGATTAGTGTTAGTTACACATGCCTTGTCCTGTGACTCGGCTTGTCTTGGACACTCTGTGGAAACAGAGAAAAGCAAACCCCCCCCCGGGACTGCAAACATTGAAGCCATCCCTCACAGTTGGATCAGCTACACTGTATCAGGTCATGTTGTAAAAAATGTAGGGACTCTCTAGTATCTGGTCTGGGGCCACGCCTAGGCCTGCCTTGGAAATGGGTATTAACATGATTTCTCCTGACCATTTAATTAATGTCTATCTAGCAGATTCATGTCCAGGGCTTTACAATGAAAACATAATGTCTTTAATGCTACCCATTCTGCAGCTAATCCCCCAGCAGGATTAAAGGGGCCTTAATGACAGGTGTCTTCTATTAGTGCATGGCTGCGCCAAGGAGAAACACATTACAGCCTGTAGCTATTCCTGAATAGTTAATGTGAAATCACTTGATAAGAACAGCATTACAATTCAAAAAGTTAATCTGTAAAAAATAATTGCAGTTATTAAACTGCAATTTGAGTTGTCAGTTAGGTCCTTATGATGCCTGCAGTCAAACGTGATTGATATACACGGCCAGTTTTCGCACAAATTAAAGTGCTTCGTCGCTCCAAAACTCGTAAAAGCACTTTTGTTCGCATTTATCAGCAGGACAAAAGCATTGTTAATTACACCGTTTTTGTCAGGGCAGGAAGCCTCATTCAAATAATAATAATGCATTGTAGCTTCAGAACAAGTGTTACTGGACGCAATGAATTTTAATACTTTCTCCTCTCTCCCTCCATCATCTATGATTGATATGCCACGTCGATATTTTAACAGGAAGCCGAAGAGCCAATGAAGGGGCGGCGGAAAAGTGTCTCACTTTGAGCCGGTCCTCCGCTTGAGACAGGTGGACGAAGGGCGGGATAAGCTCGTTTTTCATTCCGTAACCCGATCAGTCGCACGCCTGGGTGTCGGTGAAGCGCCGAGATATCCACCAGGCTTCATGTGTCGGGTTGGGGGTCAGGTCTAGAGTGTATTCTGTGCCATGCACTCGGGCTTAGGTCGGGCCAGTTCGTTTTATGAATAATTTCATTTCAGCGAGCATTTTTTAAAAACTCTTGCAGACACGAACGCCTCCTGAAACAACTTCCAAACGAAGATCACAAATCCCACATGAGCAGAGCACAAAGCGTGAACCGTGCTGGCAGAGGCATCTCCGTGTGTTCGTGCTGTAAAAATACAGCTGAAAAGTGTGTCTACATTATTAAGTATGGAGGCTGTTGATATAAAAAAGAAAGCTGTCTGCTGGATAATGTTTAGCTGTGGAAAGTTCAGTCCCTGGAAAGGGAAAATCTTTTAGTGCGGAACAAACAACCTTTTTTGTTTTCTGAGAAAGTAAAAATTTGTACAGTGCAGATCTGCAGGTCCCTCTCAAGATCGCCTTTCCCTTCTAACAGCAAAAGGCCCCCATAGAAAAAACTTGTACTGCCAATAAAAATATGGAACAATGTCAGTCACGTAAGTCTGATCAGATCTCGCCCTCCCCAGATAAGATGTCAAAAATATCAATAAATCAGTGCCAACACTGTACTGAAACGTTCAGTCAGTGCTCTCTGTATTCTCAGTTCTAACTGATGTCTGCAAGTCACTCCAATGACCCATACCCAACTGAAAAAAGTGCCTTCACAGCACTTGCGTCAACATCTGGTACTTATTTTCATTGTGTTGAGATGATGGAAGTTTTCTCCAGCAACCTGCACCCCCTACCTACCTCCTTGACGTGCACACCGGCGCCCCGGCGTTTGAGAAACGATGCTGCCAGATGGTTCCTCTCAATCCCCAAAAGCGTACCTGCAACGGCTCCCCCCACCCAGACCCCCCGCTTAATATGTTATCTTCCTGTACCATGCGGCCCCGGTGAGCACAGAACAGGGCCACGCTGACCTTTCGCCGGCTCCGTACACAGAGAGACAAACAGACCATCTATCTGCGGCGGAATGCAAAGTGCAGGTCCCACTAGAGCCGTGGTGTCCGTGGCGACGGCGGTGTGCGGCGGAGCGGCCTGCCGCAGAGAAAAGGCAGCCGGAAAGCACGCTTAATAACTACAGCCAGGAAGGGCTTTCCGCCGCCACCTTATCACCACACCTGTCCGTTTGAGTTTTAGTCAGCAGTTTGAGGACAATGACTATGATCATGTCACTCATAGCCACTATTTTAATAGCTCCATTTCTTATGTATCTGGAAGGTGCACCTGTGCAGGACCGCTTGTCCAGGAGTGCAAACTATACAATAACATCTGGGTACAGCGTCCGTACATAAAATGTATTGGAGAGTAGGCCGCGATAAATCCCCAAATGATGTGCCAGTTAGCATGTGGCCATTAACCGTTAAAACAATAATTCCCACGTTTCACTGTGATTTAATCTTTATACAACAACATCTTCGTTAAAAAAACCAACCCACAACATAAGACCTCCATGTAAACCAGCAAAAAATGTCGCTGTTCTCCAACCGAGCAGCTTGAAATTCTGGAGCTAGCTCATCATATCATGTTTACATTTCAGCAGCACATCAAACATTTCATATTTAGTGGTGTTAAAGGAAAAGCAAATTAATTGCAGATATTGTTTTTCGTTAAAAGTACAATCAAGTACATTGTAGTATCCAGCCTACTTTTCAAGGTTCCTGCAGGTTAAGGATGTGTAAGAATCATTACTTTTAATAGTCATTACTTTTTAATTACTGACTTTTTAATGACCTGGATCTAAGGGTTACATCATTATAATAGGTGCACTGCCAGCGCCAGCAAAAACAACAAATTTGCAGTTGCCGCTGTATTAATCAGATCATTTTTTATCACCCCAAATTTTTGCCTTTCAGCAGCACAGCCTACATCGAAAAATGTAGAGGCACAACCAAGTAAGGCAGGCTGTATACATTTCCCTGTACAGCAGACAGTACGGTCCCTGGATGACTGTCTTCCCTACTGACAGCAGACAGTACGGTCCCTGGATGATTGTCTTGCCTACTGACAGCAGACAGTACAGTCCCTGGATGACTGTCTTGCCTACTGACAGCAGACAGTGCGGTCCCTGGATGACTGTCTTGCCTACTGACAGCAGACAGTACGGTCCCTGGATGACTGTCTTGCCTACTGACAGCAGACAGTACGGTCCCTGGATGACTGTCTTGCCTACTGACAGCAGTCAATACGGTCCCTGGATGACTGTCTTGTCTACTGACAGCAGACAGTACGGTCCCTGGATGATTTTCTTGCCTACTGGCAGCAGACAGTACGGTCCCTTTATGACTGTCTTGTCTACAGACAGCAGACAGTACGGTCCCTGGATGACTGTCTTGCCTACTGACAACAGACAGTATGGTCCCTGGATGCCTGTCTTGCCTACTGACAGCAGACAGTACACCCCCTGGATGCCTGTCTTGCCTACTGACAGCAGGCAGTATGGTCCCTGGATGCCTGTCTTGCCTACTGGCAGCAGACAGTACGGTCCCTGGGTGCCTGTCTTGCCTACTGACAGCAGACAGTACGGTCCCTGGATGACTGTCTTGCCTACTGACAGCAGACAGTACGGTCCCTGGTTGACTGTCTTGCCTACTGACAGCAGACAGTACGGTCCCTGGATTACCAACTTGCCTACTGAGCAGGTGCACAGCTGGTAAATAAGTGGCCCAATATCAATTAAGCTTTGAAAATTGCCCCTGAAAAAGCAACATGGGCATGTTGGCCAAATGAGAAGCTAGCGCTGAAAAGGAAGGAACTCCAGCCTTGTGGTCTCATCTGAAACCAATATCGAGTTTCCACCGAGGAGTCTTTGTTACGGGGGTCCCTCATCTGCAATGTCCTTATCGTCCAACAAGGGGAGAGGCCTGTCTAGAAATAGCTTTCTACGCTTTTTGTCGGAAAAAAAAGCCCCTCCATTTAAGCAACATTACTTATGTGCTCGATAAGGCCTGCGGGTCATTAAAACATAAAACAATTGTCTTAATTTGTGTCTGAGAGAGGGTCAAGAGGCGTGGGAGAAAACAGGCCTCAGGGTGGTCATCACTCCTTAGATTGACAGGGGTCAGGGCTTGCGTCAGAGCGCACTCACGTCAATGGACATTCCATTACTGAACACACGTCTAATAGCAAAAGACATTGTGTTTCAAACCACAACTAGTCTCCTCCAATCCCATTCGCATTTGGGTCTGTCTCTTTTACACTCTGCAAGCTACACTCTCCCTATCACAATTGGCGAATGACATCACTTGGATTCGACCCATTGAACTCCAGCTCATAGGGCTCAATCTGCACATGGGTGAGCGCCTTCACTGACTAAACCCCTCTGGAGGCCTATTTGTGCATTTATTGAAGTGGATTGTCATCAAATAGAAAATAGAAGTGGTTACATACGACCCTGCTATTTGTCCCTTAATGTGACAAGCTAAATTTCAAAACGATTTACTAACAGTGGAACACTGTCACAAGTCCTAAATGGGGCAGAAAACATTTAGAAAGAGAAACGATGGTGTAACAATGCATTTGCAATACAAAGCATTTTTCTCAAAAAACCTTAAATATGATTAAATAAAACAACCCCATTTGCTGGGTAAAATATTTTAAAACACTAAAAATGTTTTTTTTTAATGGTATAGCTTATACACATGTAATAAAGCAGCAAATATCACAACCACCTGCTGCCACCCTCCGCTACATTTAGGCTTTAAACCAAGCAGAAAACCTAGCACAATCATTGGATGATAATGTACTCCTTTCTGCGAGGCACTAAAGCACAGCCAATGGAAAGGCCATTACACATTACCAAAAGACCAGGTCGTCTTTTAACTATCAATCTTCTTGTCCTTTAATTTATTTCCCCCTTATTGAAAAACATGTTGAGAAGTATTCTGGGCCAGTCTGGAGGGGCCACAGGAGGGACTAGGGGCTCCAGCCAAACCACAAATAGGCCGTGATGTGCGTATTAACCTTGGCTGTCACAACTGAAGTTTGATTGGACAGTCCAGCTCAACAATGCCCCCCTCCTCCCCCCACAGGAGAAGACCTTGGCCCACGGAACAGGCGAACACAAGACGACTCTGGCACCGCTTGAAGCAGACCACAAATCCACACGTGAGACCGTGAGCGGGGTGTGCCTGACTTTAGTCTGAAGGACCGGGATGTGTCCCACGCTAGTTCCACAGCTCTCAGAAGTAGACTTTCGGGGACACAAAGCGTCGCGGTAAACCATGACTGTGAGCTTCAACAACTGACTGAGGAGCGCTGATTTGGCATGTCCACAGACACAAGGGGACAATCACTAGTAAGAGCTATCCACAGACACAAAGGGACAAAGGGCAGGACTGAGAACCCTCTAACAAAAGGTGACAACGGGACACGGAGGGGCACCACAGCTAGGGACTCTGGGATTTGAGAGGAATTAATGACATTATAATTACGATGCCCCTGGTTTCCAATGTTTCAAAAGAACTTGTGAGAATTCCCCTTTAATAAACGTAAACATACACCAGATCTGGGACCTCCGTAGTGTTTGTCGAACAAAATAGACCGCTCCTAAAACAGATTAATAAAGAAGCTCTCCTGGGGGTTTAATGTCACAAGGAACCTGAAATCCCAGCCAGTAACACAAGCATTTTACACTTTGTTGATTTTCTGTTGGTTCCAGCTATGCTCCACCGTGGTTCAGCCACAGCCGGAAGAATAATTACATTAACACTATTTACATTTATTAGCAGATCTAGAGCTGCTTATGTCTCTTATATTTTACACTTTATCAATTCAAACATCTTATACTGTGTTGAAGGAATTCTCGCGTATTACAACTGAGGCTGTCTCTGGATTTGAACCAACTACCTTCTGCCGACAATTTCAACCTCTTTGCTCGACTGCCCTGCTTGCCAGGAGTTTATCCATAACCTTGCCACCCACCTAGCCTAAGGCACAGACCTTCAGTAGCACTCTGCTGGGGGGAAAAGTTCTTGATTAATCTTCATTTTGTACAAATAATTCTGTTGCCCAAGGCCAATTTTAATCAAACAGTGCCTGTCTGGTATGAACTGATACGAACATGAGTTCTTCAGTGCTGACAACTGATTAAGAGGTCCACAAACCTGTACAAATAAGCACTTTAGTAGTCGCTTACTTTGCAATTCAAATGTGGCACAAGGCTTATATGTTGGACTAACAGGGAGGCTATTAGGCTTATATGTTGGACTAACAGGGAGGCTATTAGGCTTATATGTTGGACTAACAGAGAGGCTGTTAGGCTTATATGTTGGACTAACAGGGAGGCTGTTAGGCTTATATGTTGGACAAACAGGGACATTAAATGTGACAAAGCAACAAAGGAAAGGTCTGATCGAATGAATTTGCAGAAGAGTCAAAAAAACCTTCAATTGCCAGTGAACTTTGTAAGCACCAACAACAACTACAGTACTGTGCAAAAGCCTTAAGCACATGTAAAAATATTCTGTAAATCAAAGATTCAAAAACAATTCAATGAAAACTTTGTGAATACGAAACAAACACTATAAATAAACAGTAAAAACAACACACAAAAAAACACCCTTTGCCTTTAAAACTGCATCAATTCCCTTAGGTACACTGTCGTGCAATTTTATCAGACAGGTAAATCAGCTTTATCAGCAGGTAAATTGTTCCAAGAATCTTAGAGAACTTTCCACAGTTTTTCAGATTTTGGCTGTCTCGTCTGCTTTTGTCTGTCCAGGTAATCCCAGACAGCCTTGGGATGATATTGAGATCAGGGCTCTGTGAAGGCCATCCCATTTGTTGCAGAAAATAAATATTGGGACATTTTTTAAATTACACTACTGACACACTAATGCAGAAGATAAACATTAAAGAGTATACACTTATGTAAAAAGGTAGGGTGCTTAAGACTTTTGCACAGTACTGTATATCTACTTTTAAACGGCATTAGTTCTGCAAGACTGCTGATTACGAACTGAACTAGAAACAGAATAATACATTAAAGAGTGGGACATTAGGGGAAAGTTCACTAGAACTGCCCCTTTGTAACATTCTGAGATCACCACCGGTAACGCACATTGCACATTTTTTCCGTACAACGAATGTATTTAATAAACCGGAGAGAAAATTTGAATCATATAAACTGCAGTCTATAAAAAAAAACTGCCTTTGGTTAAAACAGAAAATTCAAACAAATCTAATACTTGCAAGAAGGGACTTTGTAATATAATGGTTTTCTTTGTCATGTTTCTGCTGCTGTGCCTGATTTGATTTGGAGAATGTACTTATTTTGCTGTCAGAACCTGCTGGAGCTGTCCAGTGCTGAAACACAAGTGTGGGAAAACTTCTGTGTGACTGGCCTGAGACAGCACACAGGTTGACTCAGAGCTACATTTATAGAAAATAGTGGACTGATCACCATGCTATTTATTCTAAATTAAACGGACACATAGGACCAAATCTCAATTTTGACAACCCCCATTAAATTCTGTTTTGTTCAATAGTGTTTTCTTTTTCTTGTAACTTTTTTATTTCTTCTGCTCACAAACAGATATAAATGAAATTAAATGAAGCGGCTTTTGATTGGGTCCCAGCCACAGTATTACCAAAGCGGTTTGCAGTGAAGAACAGCGCTAAAACCAAGAACTCAGAAACGGAAGCCACAGGAAGAGTAGCAAAACCAATTACAACTAACTCACGGCGTTAACCGTCCAACAGGCCATGACTGAAAAACGGCTGAAAAACGGCTAAGAACTGGCCCCAGAGTTAAGGTCTGTTCATTGAACTTTTGGGGTGCAAAAAGCTATTTCTCTTTCCAGCATGCCACCAAAATCTCTTTCTAGGTCTATTCAGATCGACAAACCACAGTACAATGGTTTAATCAGTGTCCCGCACCATTAAGACCGACCACCCTGACTGTTGATTGGTACGGCTAGAGGCAATTGTTCAATCTGCTATAACATAAAAGGCTTTGTTTAGTCGGGATCTGTACCCAAGGGAAAGTGTGAAGGGTGTTTAGCACCTGTTTGAGCCGAACTAGGGGTGCTAGTGAGGTTTATTTTATTTTTTTTACTTTTGATCCTTTTTTTTTTAAACCTGATTTGTGCCGAGACCTGTTTTGAATGAGAACCTGATTTGTGTCGAGACCTGTTTTGAATGGGAACCTGATTTGTGTCAAGACCTGTTTTGAATGGGAACCTGATTTGTGTCGAGACCTCTTTTGTAAATGAACCTGATTTGTGTTGAGACCTGTTCTGAATGAGAACCTGATTTGTGTTGAGACCTGTTCTGAATGAGAACCTTTTTTTTGTTGAGACCTGTTCTGAATGAGAACCTGTTTTGGTTACTGATCTTTTTGCACCGCTTTTTGTTTTTACTCTGGCTTTCTCTTCCCCCTTTAGTACCTCTTCCAGATAATGGTAGAGAGAGCCTTTTCTTTTATAACAGTCTACAATGGTGGTTTTTTCAAACCTGCGAAAAACCATGTAATGACATGCCCTCCACCCAGGGGGTAGTTACACTACTTTGTCCATCAGAGAGAAAGCAACAAACCTTTGCGGTTACTGCTACTGTTCAACACAAAGCCTGGGGGGTCTCTCCAATCAGTCCATGCCCCACGGGTTCCTCATTAACACAGAGACTTAAAGTATGGTTCCTCTACAGCAAGAGTCTGCATGAATACAGCTAGAAATCTGTACCATGTACCCTGATATAGCAGTAAAAATACCTATTCTGCCTGGACTGTAAATCCTTAACATTTTTGTTTATTCCGGTTTCATGAGGGAAGATTAATTTGATCTATTTCTCTTAATAACAGCGAACTGAACATTATATTTGGTCATAAAGAGGAAGATGAATTTAATCTAGCACCTAAATGGCTCTGAACTAAATTCAACATGTTGCTTGTAGAGATTAGTGCCTGCGGCTGGTCAGTGCCATAGATGGGCAGTGAATTAGCCTTTTCTCCTGAGCCCTCTTCTGATCATCCCCCCCCCCCACCCTCCTTATTGAGGGCTGCTATCATGCTGGCTGTCTGCCAAGGACCTCGCTTGTGAACCTGCAAAAATCCAGGCAAAATTACAGATGCACGCCACTGAGACAGCCTTCCC
This sequence comes from Hiodon alosoides, assembly GCA_025775065.1. Taxonomy (NCBI): domain Eukaryota; kingdom Metazoa; phylum Chordata; class Actinopteri; order Hiodontiformes; family Hiodontidae; genus Hiodon; species Hiodon alosoides. Next base: position 15,671 of record JAOYSI010073489.1, read on the forward strand.
AATCTAATGGGGTAAGCTCCAGTCTAAACAAGTAAATAGCTTATGGCCCACACACCAACAATGGGCATAAAACAGGGCTCTGGTTAAAGTGGATGGCCGCATTGTGAAAAACAAAAGAGCCAGTTCATTTATCAAGGTGACTTTCCCCTTTTCATCAGCTGCAGTGTTCAATTGAATAAGTCTGAAAGGGTTCTGATAGGCTGAAATTGATCCTATCAGTACTGAATAACACAAGTGAAAAAATGGGAGCTGACAGTGACACAGGGAGTCCATGTCTCACAAAACAATTGGTGTAAAGCATCAGGGAAAATACAGAGTATATATACAGAGTAAATATAACAACAGAGTAAATACAATTTGCACAAACACCCTGGATTTGTCATCCTCTTGCTCCTAAGGGACACAAGAGGAGACACTATAGGTGTATAAACAGACTGGCATGATCAGGGTCTATCATCACTGCTTACTCAGCAGCCCCTGGGGAGGTTAGGCCTTCCGCCTTAACCAACATCCGTTTCACAATTATGCACAAGTCTGTACTTTGTACGCTCACATTGATGCACTATTGCCAGTGAAACCCCTTAACCTTCAATCGAAGTAGACAGCGAAGAGTTTAAACTAACAAAACAGACACACACACAAACAGAAAGATGGGACTCCAGAGTTAAAGCAGATTCCACCATTTTGCAAAGTGGAGCTTGTAAGCCAAGAGATATTTCCCCAGGGTCCCCCCTTGCTTCTAAACCTGTCACTCTCACTAATTTGTGTTTCTGATCTGGGTGGGGGAAAACACACTGTGTGGTTGAAGGGACTTTATTTTAAAACAGATCACAAAGTAGCACTGAATCTTTAAAGAATTAAATGCATAAGTTTCATCAGTCCTGATAGCAACCACGAAAGGCTCCCGTGTTTTCCGAGACAGATGCAAAATGCAGACATGATTGACAGTGTACCATTAAAGATAAAGCGCAGGCTTCCTCCACCACTGGACAAGTGCTGTCATAAGACTGACAGAGCTCACTCTTCCTCTACAGGGGCTTTATGCATCTTCAAGTGACGCCTTTCTGGTGGGTCGCTCCGTTTATTCAACAGCACTTCCGTCGGAGGACACTGGCTATTCGGATGGTTCAGCTGAGCTTATTCAGTATCAAATTAATGTTTAAAAACTGGAAGCATTTCTCTTGATGTTCAGACTTGGTGTTGGTGTCCCTTTTTAAGACACATCCCCAATGAAAGGCTGCTGAGTTCATATTACATCCTGCTGAACCCTTCCGCCAGAGAGCTATATTTTATGCATGCCTCTACAAGTATCATGCACACACAATGTTGAAAGCACAAGTCTGAATAATTAAAAAGGCTACCGAATATTCCCAGGATGTAGCCTAATGTGAATCTTTAGTGGAGCATGACAGAGTTGGATTTTTAGAGTGGGGAGGTACAGAGGCTAGGAGGGAAATTTAATGTGAACCTGTGCCCAAAAAGACTATGCATGAGGATCAGATCTGTAGGCTGAAAATGTTTAAATATTCAAGACTAGACAGCCAGGGAAAAAAAAAACGATTTGTGATGAGAACCTCTGCTATATTCGAGGTTTGCACACAGCAAATTCACACTCTATGAGAATTCACTACATTTGTGGGATTACGGTAATCGTCCACATTGTCAAAACGGAGTGGTGGCATGCATCTGCAGACGCTAAACAATAGTAGCATTTAACTTTCAAGAATGTGCAGACATGAAAGTATATCATTTACATTAGGCACAAAACATTTCAACTCTGCAACACAGATGTTCAATCTCACGTTTTAAATAAAGGGCTGACGAATACTTCGAACGCACACTGAAGACCTCAACTATCAACGTAATAAAACGACGTTAAATGATGTAAAAGAAATGTATGCGTTTTTAAGTTAAATGTACCTTTTTCTTGGCAGAGGTACACCGCGCCGGTATCTGTCAGTCCAAGTCTTTAAAATGTGGAGTAGTCTTGTTTCAGCAGACGGCTGGTCTTTCGGGCAGGTGTTTCGTTGGTGCTAGTGTGCAGCCTTCAGTTATGCGAACCAATCGACGTTTAAAACGATGTTGAGAGACAACGGCAATCAATTCACGAATAAAAGAAAAGAGACGTGTTCAAGAACGAAATGGGTTTAAGTATTCAAAACCTTCCGTTACAAACGAAACAGATCTGGGATCACTTCAACCGGATCCGAATTCGAGATTTATTTCGTGTCGGATCCATAAAGAGTGTAGGCTAAGACTGTCTTCTCTTTTCTCGCAGGATATTAGTAGCAATATTGAACAAAAGGGCGCTGACAAGCAGTGTTCCGTCTGTTACTCGAATGAGCACAAGGGAAGGGAGAGAGTGGTTGGAGGGTTGGAGATTTGGTAGATGAAGTGGGGGAGGGGGTGTCTGACTTAAATAATCAATGGCTTTAAAGAATTTCGCTTATAATTTAATATCCTCAAGATAAAGGGGGAATAAATTGAAGGAATGCGTTTGACTGAGTGGCTGTTTGAAATCAATTTACGAAGACTGAGAATTAAACTGAAAAAGTTCACGCTTTCTATGGTCTCAATTGTACCGTTATTCAAGGTTATAAAAAGTTTCATTTAGAATATAGCTGCAAACATGTCATTAATGCACGCGATTTACTTTAAACAGCAGAGCTGAGACAATATTTAGAGCGGATTATCCGTTGGTTTGTTGCAAGTACTCCTAAGTATATACCAATGGGCTGTGAAATTGACAAGGTTTCAACACCACTATTGATGGGAAAAAATCAGATTCCTTCATAATTTTATATTTTATGATTTTCTCAGTTTGTCTAGGGTAACAGCCTTCAGACTAACTGCTCTGTTTTACACCAGAACACTTAAAGCACTCTCCACATGGAGCCTGGTCAGTTCACAGGCAACTCTTTCCAAAAAGGACTCAGTTTGATACCAGCAGAGGGAGAGAGACAATTTTTAACAAATATAATCTGGCCACAAAGTACTGGAGCAGATGCAATGAAAACAAAAATGCAAGCTTTTCATTACATGTTTTAATTTTCTAACATATTGTTCACAAGTAAATATTCTGTCCTCTCGGTCTGGGCCTTATGATGGCATCAGGTGTGTGGATTTATGTCGGACAGGATGGGAAGAGTCAGGAAGTTCACACATGCAGTTTATGCCACGCTTCTCCATGACCACATATTTTCTGAGCAGGTTTTAAACCTTATCGACTAGGGTTTGTGATAACGACCAACGGAAAGCGTATGTTCTCGTTTGACAGAATTCAGTTTTGTGTCTGTTCTCTTTGTTATGGAAAGTAGCTCCTGGCGTATGTAGCGGTCCTGCCAACAAATCTGCCACGATGATCATCAGCAGTTCCAGGCTCATTACATCAATGAGCCTAAAATGAATACAAACGGGAGGACGTCGTAAAAATCATTTACACCGCAATAGGGATGACAAAAAAAAAAAATGCTCTGAAGGCTATGAGGGAAACTAACTTAATAAAAGTCTTGGGTGTAATTGGCTTGCAATCCAGGAATATTCTTTAAAATAAAGAATTGAAATTTGAAAGCTAAGAAAGCATGTGAAACGACACATCAAGTGCTGAGATTATTGACATTAGTTTTGTTTTTCTTCCTCTGGAGAAAATGTTGGGCTAACAAACCACCTTTTTTTCAACACGAGATCAAAGGAACATATCCGCTGATGTTCATGGACACAATATGCCTCAACATAGGAGGAAGCCTTACGGCGAGACAAATTAAGATGCCCTTGGCGTCAGTGGTCATAATGCTGATGCATGAGCGAATACAAGTTACGGCCCTAATTTAGGAGTTGCTTTGCGCTTGTCTTTGGCTCGCAATCTACCTGTAGACAGGAGTAGAGGGGATAGGACTTCTCCAGCCGCTCTGGAGAAAGAGGTGGATGTAGGCATGGGATTTGGCAGCCGGCCATGCACGTTACTCACAGACCTAGAAACGACTGACAAAGGCACTTTAAAGTAATCAACAAGCCAGCTTGCTAGCCTCTTACCTTCTCTGTGAATAAGAAAGGGTTCAATAGAAAGGTGAGAAGGAGAGAAGGACATAAAAAAAAAGGAGATACGGACACTTGGACGGAAATATAAAGGTGAGAGGGAGAGATGGACAGAAATATAAAGGGGAGAGGGAGAGT
>JAOYSI010073490.1:0-19839 GCA_025775065.1 Hiodon alosoides
ATATTTAAATTTCCCCCCCCCCCCCCCCCCCCCCCCCATTCTAATATCATCAAATCTAAGGTTTGCACTAAGTTGCCATAGACCAGGGGCTGGGAACCTTTTTACCTAGAAGAACATAACAAATAGTTATAAAGAAAACTATTTCTTTATACTCGTGTATTAGAAATAGTTGGGATCTTTTCAGTTTTATGTAATAGCAGCAGCATTGTAAAACTTGTGCTGGCAGAAGCTGTGGTAGTTACAACACCAATAGGTGTCAAAAACGTTTAATATTTTTTCATTTTGTGACACCCAAGCAAGCTAAGCTTCTACACACAGTACAACATAAAAAGCGCTGTATTTTATTCACTGAGTTAATGCTGGTTTCAAGCACTGCTTAGACACCACAAAAGTAGAGAAAAGGTATTCATATACAACTGATTAACGATAAGTTAATTGCTTAGGGAAGCTGAGACACGGGACGGGTGTACGCCGTTTACTTGCATTTTCCAGAACAAACCAAATAGTCAACCAAAACAGGAAAAACCTCACAGAAACTGATCGAGTTTGTTACATAATTTTATCTTTGTTTGGGAGGACGTTAAACAGTACTGTAGCTATACTGAGCATTGAGTACTTTACGCAATCCCCATCTGCAAATTATGTCCCGTTCCCCTATCTCTATCTCTCTATCTAAAACAAAAATTAAATACGCCCCGCGCGTAGTACACCGCATTTGTGAGGGAACGTTTTCCGGTGAGCGTTGCTTGGCAACTTCAAACTAAATTTTGTTTGTCTGGGCGAAACGTGAAAGGTGAGTACTCCCCATCCGTATTTAGTATGTATATATATATATATATATATATATATAATATTTATTAGAATTGCAGAAGGTTTGACCCAGAGCGATTATAAAAACAGTAAAACTAAACAAAACAATAAACAATATTGCTGTGCTAATACTACTGATGCATACTATAATGATTGCTTTAATTGAAAGGAAAGTCTACTACGTGCTTCAAAATATTGAAAGGGGTTTCACAACGATTTAAACATGATTAGTTTACTGATATTGGCAACTAGTTAAGTGGTTTGTTTAGCATCTACCTTGCAAATAATCACATTTTAACCATGTATTGCGGACTTTTTTAATTTGGAAAAAGCAGGATTACGGAAGGCTTCTGGATTAGAAGCCATGTCCTCGTGTTTACCCTGATCAATTGTGCGGGGGGTGTTGAACACCAGAGATAACAAAGAATGCTCATATTTTTAATTTTTAATTACTTTTGATGAGGTATTTACGACAAAACCTCTTGGCAAGGAGATAGCTATCGTTAATACAGTCGTTTCATTTTTGGTTTCAGTATGTGTGCAGGGAAGACAACTGAGGGCGCTGGCTGTGTGACATGGTGGGGTTTTAGCTCAGCACTGGACCTCCTCAGTGTAGGTAAGTCTGAAATTCTACATTTTATATTTATGTATAACCTGAACAAATCCCCACAAAACTCTCCTTTAGGGTATCTATGTTAAAAATCAAGCCACTCTCTTGTTATTAAAGCTTTATTGTCCACTGTTCCCCTCTAAGCGTAATTGTCAGCTGTTTCAACACCCTACTGCTTTTCAAAACCCTACCTTTTTTCACATTATTAGTTATTATTATTATTATGATTATTATTATTATTGTTGTTGATGTATTAATAACTTTCTTCATAGAACGATTACAAATTGTATCCATTTGAAAGAGAAATCAAGAGGCGGCATAAATTGTTCAGACAATATCTGAATAAAATCTATAATTGTATTGAACTCTGTCCAAAAATTGTTTTTTCACAGTTCTCCCTTGCCCTTTAGGTATCCAAATGAAGAATGTTTCGGCAATTCCAATGTCTACCGTCACATTCTCTCTATCAAAATTTAAATCAGATATTTTTATTTGTCTTGCAATCAAATTAATGTTCACTGCTGCCAGTAAGCATTTTACAGTGGGAATTTTTTTATTTACTTAGTTTTGCATAGAGAGTGGATGTTCTGTGGTGATGCCAATGACAGCTTAAGAGTGCTACCGCACCTTGTGGTAAATTATCTTACAACTGCATGCAGAAGGTTTTTTTTATGGCCAGATAATACAGAATTACACAAGATCAACCCTTGTGCCTTGGAAGTTTGCAATTTATTATCAGATGAAAAAGGGTTGTTTTAGAGATGTTTATTATGTGCATAGAAAGATGTTAAGATCTAATCCAGCAAGTCTTATAGGAGCCGATGAAAGTTTGTAAATGTTTTGCACAATTTTTTTTTAACTTGCCGATTCAAAAGTAGAGGAATTTTGTCAATCAGGATCTAATGTTATGAAGTCAATAAATTATTTGGTGTCTTCGGCAGAGTAAAAGAAATGATAAAATGCCTCCAAAAATGAGTTTCATTGTTCAAATCAATTCAATTTTATTTCCTCAGGCCCAGTGAGACAGCAGGGGGAGATGAACATATTGGTGGTGGGAAGTGGAGATCCTAGACATATCCTTAAAACTATTGCTGGTCTAAGAGAGACTGATACCCTACATGTGAGTGCCTTCAAGTGGCTGACAGACTCAAAATTCAAAGGCTGACTGATACATCTAATTCATTTATTTGTATGATATGTGCAGATGGCAAAGAATATGAGGTTAAATTGAGTCACTTTGCATGTACTGCTGTCTTAAGCCTAGGGAAAAAAATGAATGGCACCGTACCACAAGCAGACGTTTGCTGGTGCACACATGCAACATGAACAGTTGTTAAGCAACTTTGTTTGTTTTTTTATTTGTTTTTCTTTTCTTCTAGCTGTATTTTCTAAATGCAGCAAAATACAGCGTGATTTTTTTCGTCAATATATGTTTAAATATGAGCAATATGTGTGGCATATTGCCGCACCTCTCATGTTAGTCCTACGCTTTTGCCTTCTCTATGTGCCTGTATAGGTATGGGTGATCGAGAACTGCATGGAGGTGGTGGCTCGGCAGCTGCTGCTCATCTCTCTGGCTCTCACTCCTCCGAACAGCATGGGGCTTCAGGGTTAGTACCCACAGCATGCTAGTGAGAATTATTATCAATAGCAGTGTTAATAAGATTGTTAAATCAATAACAAAAGCAAGAGTTGTTTTAACTTAACTCCTGTCTCAATTCCTGCTCTTGTGGTTTTTATTTCAGAGAAGACTGAAGTGTTCCTTGAGTTGTTTGGGAACAGTCAGATCCGCAGTCAGACTGAGCAGACACTTAAGCGAATTGCCTCGCAGCTCTCCTTCTCCGTCACGGACACACTCACTGTTCCCTCCAACTGCTGTCTGGACACCACACAACTTAAGGTCTTGACTGTATTTCTTTGTCCTCTCTCTCTCACTAGATCTATTATGGATACACCCATAATATTATAACCACTGACAGGTGAAGTGAATAACACTGACAATCTCGTTATCATGGCACCTGTCAGTGGGTGGGATATATTAGGCAGCAAGTGTACATTTTGTCCTCAAAGTTGATGTGTTAGAAGCAGGAAAAATGGGCAAGCGTAAGGATCTGAGAAAAGGAACTTGGAAAAGGGACAAATTGTGATGGCTAGACGACTGGGTCAGAGCATCTCCAAAACTGCAGCTCTTGCATAGCAGCAGACCAGTCAGGGTGCCCATGCTGATCCCTGGCCACAGCCGAAAGCGCCCACAATGGGCACGTAATCATCAGAACTGGACCACGGAGCAATGGAAGAAGGTGGCCTGGGCTGATGAATCACAGTTTCTTTTACATCACGTGGATGGCCAGAATGCATGTGCGTTGTTTACCTGGAGAACACATGGCACCAGGATGCATTATGGGAAGAAGGCAAGCCGATGGAGGCAATGTGATGCTTGAGGTAATGTTCTGCTGGGAAACCTTGGGTCCTGCCATTCGTGTGGATGTTACTTTGACACGTACCACCTACCTAAGCATTGTTGCAGATGTACACCCTTTCATGGCAACAGTATTCCCTGATGGCATTTGCCTCTTTCAGCAGGATAATGCGCCCTGCCACAAAGCAAAAATGGTTCAGGAATGGTTTAAGGAAAACAACAACAAGTTCAAGGTGTTAGCCTTAGCCTCCAAATTCCCCAGATCTCAATCCAATCGAGCATCTGTGGATTGTGCTGGACAGACAAGTCCGATCCATGGAGGCCCCACCTCGCAACTTACAGGACTTAAAGGATCTGCTGCTAACGTCTTGGTGCCAGATACCAAAGCACACCTTCAGAGGTCTAGTGGAGTCCATGCCTCGACGGGTTTGGTGGTTCCACTGGGTTAATAGGTTAGCTGATGGAATGTTGTCACTGCTATAAACATGGTCTGGTGTCCAATTATATGGTGCCTTGATAGGTTATCTGATGGAATGTTGTAACTGCAATAAACATGGTTTGGAAGGCATTATGTTGCTGGAACTGCAACAGAATCACAGTTGTTTACCAATTCCAATAAACAGGAACTGGGTAAAGGCGGAACTACCTAGGGCCAGAGGTAACCACAATGGTTTCCATGAGAGCCAATCGTGACAGGAGGGTAAAAGCTGTGACCAATAGGGGGCAGTAAAACATTGTGGTGATGCTGTGGCCACCTCCCATTAGAGGAAGGGCGGGTATGTTTGAATTGTACAAAAGCTGGTGTGCCGAGGCTGTTCGTTAGGTTGTTCCGCGGACACCACGGCATTTGTCGTGTTTACGTAATAAAAGTCTTAATTTCCTGAGGAACCAAGTCTCCGTCTCCTAACTACAGTTTCAACGGAGAAGAGTAAAACAATCATTGTTTGTCGAATTGGAAACCACGACACGGGTCAGGGCTGTTTTGACGGCAAAAGGGGGACCTACACAATATTAGGCAGGTGGTCATAATATTATGGCTGATCAGTGTATATCCCACTTGGAATACCCCACCTGGAATCAACACATTTCAGTGGGACTGGCTTTCGGTTTGTTTTGTGATTTCATGTATTTATTTATTTTTAATTAACAGAAAGAACTATCCCTATTAAGTCTGTCTGTTTGTTTTTGTCTGCATTATCAGTTTAAGGAGCGTGATGATCTAGACAGGATATTCAAGCAATGGATGCACCCACCCGCTCACTCATTACCCATGTCAAAGATCTGGGATGATCGAGTCAGACAGCACCTGGGCTCACGATACGACTCTAGGCTGGGCTGCTTCGATTGGGATCTCAATATGAAATTGCATCAGAGAGGAGTAAGTACCTGGGCAGGACTATATTTGGCAAACTGGATTAGTCAGCATGCTTCATAGTCCTCAGCCATCATCAGACAAAATGTGATAAAGCTAATAGTTTTAGTCAAAGCGTTGCATATATGAGTGTAAGAATTTTATCGTTTTGCTGGAAATTGATTAATTGCCGCCATTTATTTTCCCTGCAGTGTGGGGTCATTAACAAAAAACAGTATGCCAGATGGAGGGAAAGTGGTGTGGCTTTTGAGATGAGAGAGGGTCTTTACCAAGCCACGAATCAAAGCCTGCTCTCCACGCGGATATTTAATTATGTGAGTATTCATTTTTACCATACTTCATATAAGTTTTTCTTGCATTACTAATTTGACATTTATGATGTACTTATACAGTTCTGTTAAAATTGGTATGCGTATTCACATTAAGATGTTGTACAAATCAATTTTAATTTATTTTCCTGATTGAATAGGAGTTTATGAGCATTGACCAAAACGACGTTCCATAATGGACTGATGTTTTTTTGTTTTTTTGTATATCAGAGGGGGGGGGAAATGGCTGTTAGAGGATACTGGGGAGATATTGTATCCAGTCCCTATCTATCTTTTGGCATTGAAACAGACAACAAGGCTCTACTGAAGACACAGAATGGGCAACACATCAAGGTAATTTAACCTATGTGATACAGGAGAGGAGGGTGTTGGAAAGTAATGTATACGCTGACTACATGTTTATTATGCAATAGTTTTTGTCCATTCGCCCCAGTATTGGAATTGCTGCAGTGTTGTTGCATTTTTGGTCTATGGTGAGAACGTAGGAGCCGCATTAAGGAGAATGCAAAAGTACCTTATACATTCACTACCGTTCAAAAGTTTGGGGTCACTTTGAAATGTTCCTGTTTTCGACCAAAAAGCTAATCTTTCGTCCATTAAAATAACATCAAATTTATCAGGAATACAGTGTAGACATTGTTAATGTTGTAAATGACTATTTTAGCTGGAAACGCCTGATTTTTAGTGGAATATCTACATAGGCGTACAGAGGCCCATTATCAGCAACCATCAGTTCTGTGTTCCAATGGAACGTTGTGTTTGCTAATCCACGTTTATCATTTTAAAAAGCTCATTGATTAGAAAACCCTTTTGCAATTATGTTAGCACAGCTTAAAACTGTTGTGCTGATTGAAGAAGCAATAAAACCGGCGTTCCTTAGACTAGTTGAGTATCTGGAGCATCAGCCATTGTGGGTTGCTGATTTCTCCTGAAACTCATTAGTCTATTCTTGTTCTGAGAAATTAAGGCTATTCCATGTGAGAAATTGCCAAGAAACTGAAGATCTCGTACAACGCTGTGTACTATTCCCTTCATAGAACAGCTAAACTGGCTCTAATCAAAATAGAAAGAAGAGTGGGAGGCCCCAGTGCACAACTGAGCTGGAGGACAAATACATTAGAGTGTCTAGTTTGATAAACTGGCTCCTCACAGGTCCTCAACTGGCAGCTTCATAAATAGTACCCGCAAAACGCTGGTCTCAACGTCTCAACGTCAACAGTGAAGAGGCGACTCTGGGATACTGGTCTTCTAGGCAGAGTTGCAAAGAAAAAGCCATATCTCAGCCAATAACAAGAAAAGATTTAGATGGGCAAAAGATGACAGACATTGGACAGAGGAAGACTGGAAAAAAGTGTTATGGACAGACGAGTGTTATGGACAGACAAGACGAGTTGAGACAGGTGTTTTGTGGGTGAAGGTGAAGAAGGATAGAATGCTATCTCTGTACAACATACTCAGGCGAAAACAGCTAAAAACATATCTTTGAGAAAAATAAACTTGAATTTACTGATTAGACAATTGTGACGTCAATAACGCCCATTTGACTCTCTCCCAGACAGCCCAGGACATCTCCTATCAAAATGTTCAAGAGCTGTTCCAGTTCTTATCCAGCAGAGGTCACAGTCCCTCTTCTCAGCAAGACTCACAGGAAGGAGAGGCACATGCCGAAGAAAATTACAGTGCTCCATCTTCTCCATTTAAGGCCGATCAGAAATCATCTTACAATGGTTAGGCCATTGGTCTTTATACTGAGAATACATTCTATATTCTACTACCAATATACCATTTACAGTGGAGGAAGAGAATTGCACAAACAATTGGTATATAAGTGTAAAAGGATTTTACTTACTTACTAACAAAAACTAATAATCATTATGAATTAAATTAACCCTGCGGTTGGAATTTGTTGACTAATCTCCAAATACCTTTCCAAACATAGCTTGTGAGTCACTGAACAAATGGAAAATTAGTATAAATATCAGGGTTTTTTATGCTGTTTGTCATTACTTTAGCTAGCTACCCATTTACCCAGCTGCTATCAAGCTGCTTACCTGGTTACCTGGACAAAAACTGTGGAACACAGCAACTGGTCTCCGTGTCTGTCACATCTTTGATGACTCATGACTCACGCACAATACATAATGGTGCAATACATCATTTTTAGAGACAAAACATAACTGAACTGCAAAAGGAAAGAGATCTGATGTTTAATGGTGATAGGCGCACCTGTAGGTTAGGGGTCTTAAACTGCAATATTCTGGGGCCGCAGAGTCTGCGGGTTTGAGACCCATGCTGTAGATGTTCTCTTTACATTTCAGTTATATAACGTGTTACGTATATGCGCCTCTGTTGCAGAACTCTTATCTCTGGATGGAGTTAGTGTGACTTTCCTGCCTGTGGACTCGCTGTCAAAACTTTCAGACAAACAGAAGTACTTAAGTTTTTTCAACGCCGTATACTGTTCTGCCAGGTACTGGGTTAATTGAGTTTTGTTTTGTTATTGCTTGTCCCCACTCAGTGAGACATTTTTATGAATCGTTCATTTGATTGCTTTCTGTCTAGCAATAAATAATCACAATAAATTTTGTGATTGTCCATCTAACTCATGCTTAGTGTCAGTGTCCAATGCTTTAATATATAAATTCAGGTTAGTCTTATTTTTATGTGTTTCATAGTGAGTATATTTACTTATATTTTTCTTCTTACTTACTTGGTATCTTAGCATGGTTCACCAGATGGACCCATCTTTGAGGCAGCTCATTGCACCTGAAACGGTTCTTGTCGTGGAATTGGCAGAGTGAGTTTAAAATGTTGTACGACAAATATAATATATATGGCTCCTATAGACAGAGATTAATGTTAGTAAAGTCTACACTGTACTTGTAAGTAAATATTTGTAAACAATGTAATTAACATAGTTGCAGATATTGCGTACAACATTTCCGCTAACTGGTGCTCAATCCTTATCTCTGTCCCAATGCTCAGATATCTACTGGACCTTTCCAAGGAGCAGGTGGCGGGATTCCTGGCGAAAGTAGATGACATTGCTCGAGAAGTTGGATTCAAGCCTTCACAGGGACAGAAAAGGGATGTATACTCTGTGTATATGCTGTGAGAGGGTTTCAACTCCTTAGCTTTGTTCTTAACGACCAATCTTTATTTCAACTTTCAGATCTCTGGCCACCATTTGCTTTTCTAAGTATTATGAAATTATTTTGATGTTGAAATATTAGATATTTGGTGAAAATAAAATGTTATAATATTATAAATAATATTAGTTGAAAATTTGTTTATTGATACGATGATGGTGAAACAAATTTTTAGATTTTCTTTCTCTTTTAAGGAGCATAAAAGGCCTCTACTAGACTGCGGCGTAACACATTTACCACCAGGGATGAGTAAACTTGTTCTAAATTGTACGATCAAGGTTTGATTTGGTCTGGCCTCTTCATACAGTACATCGGTCTAAAGTCCATGAAGCAATGTTATTAATTATGTGGGGGTGCGCTTAGAGAGTCAGCTGAACTGGTGGTGGGGGAGCATTGGGTGCTGGCGGGACCAAAAATTAAATGTATCATAGAAACACATGGAATTACTACAGCCAGTATTTAGAATGCAAATATAACCAGAAAACTGTAAGCATAATTGGTGTCTTTTTACCAGACCTACTACATCCTGTACACATAGAAATAGCAATAACATATGACATATAAAGTTGTTCAGTTGTAGTCAATTGTATCAAACAACTTTCGTAAACATTAACTGAACAACCAATGAAACGTAACTCCAGAAAATAACCATGTTCAAAATACTCATTAAGAAACAACACGCCTTACATGCCAGTGATAAAAAATACTACTGCCAGTCACTTTATAATTATTTATGCGTTTCATCACAAGGCAATAACTTCTATGGTCGTAGAATTCCGCTTTATATTGCTAGGGTTGTAGAGGGCCATGTTTCATAGCATCACAGTGACTATGGTGCCAATTTACCCCATGTTGGCTCTATAGCAAACCACTTTAAGTTTAAATTTGTAGATGTCATATCTCTGAACCCATCTGAGTTTTAGACACTAGACCAACATCCCTCACCTCATGGTAAAACCATCAGTGAGGCCACTTCCCTCAAAATCATTAAAAAATACAAAAAGAAAATTCTCATAAGGCACAAGAATGATTAACGTGGAACTATGCTTTTTTTTTTCTTTGGACCAGTTACATTCCAAAAGTTAAGTAGACATGCTAATATGGCTAATGGCCAGCCAGTCAAATTTGTCTATACAGTAGTTAGTTAACAGATAATCATCGCAGAGAAGCAATGGAAAAAATTTCCCATTTTTTATACGTTTTTCCAAATTTTATTTTGTTATAGCTTTTATTTTTTTCTCTCTGCGAATCTGTTTATCGACCGCCGGATTTTTTTTCTCCAGTTTTACACACTTTCAAATAAATCTGTCTAGGTACAAAGAGAGTTACATTTTTTTGTGTTAAGTGCAGGATATCTATTGGATATTTGCAAGAATTGCATTGAATGACTCAACTGACATTCATATTTATTTATTTATTTAAATCAAAGTGAGGATTTAGTTTTTTTAAGGCTGTGAATCGATTAAACAAATTAACTAACTAATCGCACAATTTGCTGTGATTAATCGCAATTAATCGCACTTTTTGAATGCGCTTAAATTCAACAATTTAAATAAATAATTTTCAATTTAAAAAGCAGTGTGTTATGTTAAAGGCATACTGTGTTTTATTGCAATGGACAGAAACACAAAATAATCTGTATCAGAAAGTTCGCTATTGCGTTTGTTAGCTTGCTGCTCGTTATCTTGTCCATTTGCCTCCTGCGCACGAACCTTCTCTTTTACACAAGGCTGCTGCTGTCCTGCATGCTAGCCGTCTCACTGCTGCTGCCGGCGTCAACTCTGTGTTTTGCTTGTAAATGATTCTTCAGACTCGACGTACTTCGGTGATACCCAAATTTACCCTTACAGTAGCAGCAAATAACTTTGCTTTTATCCAAAGACCCATCTGTATGAGTTTTGTAATAAAATTGGCCGTTTAAAAGCCCTTTAGCAGCTTTCTCCATCATTCAAGCTTACTTAATCAGCAAAGAATTATCTAAATTCAAGCAGTCGGTTGACAAACAAGCGCGAGAGCGTCGAGTTGTATTTTAACTATGTATGGTTCTAAGGCTCAAACAAATGCGTTAATTGCGACAAAAAAATTAACGGCGTTAAGCATTTGAAATTAATTGCACGCGTTAACCCTTTAACTTTGACAGCCCTAGTTTTTTAGATGGCAGAGTAAAACAAATGAAAAAACGGATTACCCATTGAATAAAATGTGGAAAACAGAAAGGTGGTCAATATTACCAAATCCCTAACAGAAACTGTAAAATCCGGAAACCCGCTTCTTCAAACATATCATATTGGTAGATTTTGCGAGGAGGATATCTTCACTGTCTTCAGAAACCTGGGAGAGACCTAAGCAGACATTTTTTTTGAAAGCCAGCAGTAAAACGAAGAAGCATTCAGAGGAGATGGAACAACAGGTAAGGTGGTGCCACAACAACTTATCTCTAAATATAGACAAAACAAACGAGGTGTTGTTGACTTCTACGGAACGGCGGAACTTTGAGTTCTTTACTTGACTTTGAGTACATCCTTCCCCTTCTTCTGTCGCAATTCTGTCTCTGTCTTGTGCAACAATAACTGGTCTTTTAGCCTGGTTGAGTTGACCCCCAGTAAGCTGAATCTCCCCCTAGTTGTTCCAGTCGCTGCTTGAATAGTTTTAGTAGATCTACTGGTCTGAAAATGGCACGATCTCAGCTCAGCACAATCTAAGTGACAGGTTCAGAAAATTCCAGTGGACTGACTTCCTTGCCAGGTAAATCTATGTTATACAATCCTGCCAAGCAAGTAGGATGTTACTTCAGCTTCTGTGCCTCAGCATCTTCACAACCAAGTTTTTCTAAGAGCTTTCCATTATTCAGTCCTTGTACATTGAGTCTGTCATTGAGTTTCATTATCATTGCTTGTGTCTGTGCAGATTCTGGAGCCTCTTTCACACATAAAAAGCCTTTGGAGCATTGAAAAATATTAGATCTTAATACTTTGCCACGGCTAGGAAATTTCAAAAATAGATGCTTTTTTTTTAGTTCACTGTAACTTGGTGTTGTTGAACATCACTCTACATGATATTTTGCTTTGTTACGTTTTTAATGAGAATTCTATACCAGCACCCTCATCTAATCTGGCTGTATCCAGAATAATAACTGACAGCACTTCATCCAGTTCCTCTGCAAGTTCAATTTAGATAGAAAGTTAGAAGAAATGGCCATTTTAAATGTCAGACGTAAAATAGCAAGTCAATGAAATATAAATAAACTGGATAAAATGCAAATATCAGAGTGATAAACAATCATGCATTAACACAGGGTATGAAATGCTGCAACTCAATAATAGTGCAGAATAATTTTAGTTTTGACAAAATAATTTAATCTGGGGGAGGAAGCGAATACTGGGGTAAATAATAATAATACAAGCTCTACAAAATATAGGAAATCCAAAAGGTCAGAAAATGTTTAATTCATGTAGACCATGGTTACATACTTCTCACGTTAAATCTTGACTAATTACCAAATCAGCCACACAACCTTTCCACAGAATAAACAGTAGAGCTGAGTCTAAGTCTCTGAGCTGTAGAGTTGATTTAAATAATACAATTTAGTTTTATGTTTAAATTCTTTGAGCTGGAGCTGAATAAAGTGCACTTCATCAATATTCAGTGTCAACAATTTTTTTTTAAATAACATTAAGATTCCCGTAGAAGTTCCCCCTGCTGAGTTCAGAAATAATGGTCTTCTTTTTCCTTTGATCTGATCTTAACCAAAGGTCAACCAAAAGAGACAAGGGTCCAAGACAAAAAAAAAATGGGGATCACCATCATGTGTAACACCTCGAAATGAACAACCCATAATTAATAGTTTTAGGAAAACGTACCGCACGCACTTTTTGCTGTAGTGAACTGTAAAGTGAATCATAAAATGTTAATATTGCTGTAATAGATTTTGTATCAAATAACTTATTCAACCAAGCCTGGGACCAAATCTTGCTGAACCGCTAATCACACTTAACATGCCTGTATATAATAGCTTTTTCTTTTTATGAGTAGAAGAGATAAGATTTTTAGAAAAAAAAGAAAATCTATTAAGTACCATTTTATTAAATGCAATGAACAGGGTTGTCAAAGTTTTCATTTGTTACCAGCTGAGGCAGAAAAATCTTGCTGTTTTTTGTTGATTACCTAAAGGGGCTTTGGGTTCTGTTTTAACACTGTGAAATTGTTTTGTTCTACATTATTTTTAAAGAAGATAAATAATGAGTCTTGAAAATTCAGTTTCCGTTCTCGGATCAGTTCTCTGTGCACATTCTCTCTGCTCCATTCTTTTTCCTTTATTGTAGCTGTGATGGTCTTTATTATTGTTTATATGACTCGGAAGCCTGTGAATCAAAATAGTTCAGAGTAAAAAACTATGTTGTCTCAGATTTATTTAAGGATTTACTAATAGGGGAAGTCTGTGACATGACAGGAGCTCAGCTCTTTTTAGTTCCTCTGACAATAAATCTCAGTTCTCTTATTTTTTTAAATGTGGTTAAGCATCTTTTAACTCCATTCTTCAACTTTGACTGATACAATGGTTATACGACAGCAATCTGCCAATATTGTCAATAAAAACCTGTTTAACAATATTGTAAATAATTAGATTCACAAATTATGTACAAATTTTTGAGATATCTCATATACAGTGGGTATAAAAAAGTCACCACCACTTTCAAAATGTTCACCTTACAGCCTGAAATGAAAAAACATAAAATTAGACTTTCTCCAGTTTTATTTCACACACAGTAACCCACAAAAAGTGAAAAAAATTTTTACTGAAATTAATTAAAATTAAAACACCTTACCTGGATAATTGAAAACCCCCGAGTTAATACTTAGTGGAACCTCCTTTTATAGCCATGAGTCTCTTTAAAAACGTCTCTACTAACTTTGCACAGCTAGACTGTGCAATATTTGCCCATTCTTCCTTGCGGAATTGTTTAAGCTCAGTCAAATTGCATGGTGACCACTAATGGACTGCACCCTTCCAGTCATTTAATAGATTCTCGATTCAAGTCGGGACTCGCCACTGACTAGGCCACTCAAGGAAATTCACCTTCAGCCACTGTACGTTTGCTTTGGCAGCATGCTTTAGGTCATTGCCATGTTGAAACATAAACATCTTCCCATTTTCAACTTCCTGGCAGAGGGCTGCAGGTTCTCCTCAAGAATCTGTTGGTACTTTGTCTATTTTCCCTTCAATCTTGACAAGTGCTCCACAAGAGGATGCTGCCGCTACTCTGCTTTACTGTTGGCATGGTGTTCTCTGGGTGGAAAGTATTGGTTTTTTGCCAGACATATCATTTTCCATTTAGGCCAAAAAGATCCATTTTGGTCTCATCTGACCACAGCACCTTTTGCCACTTGGCCTCAGAATCTACAATGTGCCTTTTGGAAAAGCTCAAACGAGGACTTAATGTGGCTTTTTTTTGAGGAGTGTTTTTTTCTTTTCTTGCCACCCTAGAGGCCACGGAGGCCAGAATTGTGGAGCGCATGTGATAATGTGGTCACATGCACACATTGACCAGTCTTACCCATAAAGGCCTGAAGCTCCTTCAAAGTAGCTATTGGCTTCTTGGTAGCCTCTCTGATCAGTCTCCTCCTTACCTGGTCATCCAGTTTGGAAGGACGGCCTGATCTATGCAGGGTCTGAGTGGTGCCATACGCCTTCCACTTCTTAATAATGGCTTTAACTGTGCTCCGAGGGATAGACAAAGTAGGCCTGCATGATATTGGAAAAAACTGACAATGCGATTTTTTGTTTTTTCTGCGATATATACAGGTACTCCTCACCTAACGACCTACCTGTTTAACGACCGCGCAGACTTACGTCCAGCTCTCCAACCAGTCTGTACTGTTTTTACTTTTTTCTAATTCCTCTTTAGGGTTAGATATTCCCACTTAGATATTGTGGGTTACTGTGAGTAAATAAAGCAGTAAAAACTTTTCATTTCAGGCTGTAAGGCAACAAAAAGTGGACATTTTGAAAGGGGGAGGTGACTTTCTATACCCACTTTATAGATTAGAAATTATACATACATATACATTAATACATATATCTGAAAATTATAAATTACGTATAATCGAATGCGAATGTTCAAAACATCTTCACTGGCTATCGTGCTTATTGCTTTAGTGTACGAGCAACACTACAGAAACAGTTCAGTGTATGAGAGTCAATGATGAAAACAAAAGAAGTCAGAAGTAAACAACATTACCTGCTTGCCTTGTAATAAGATACGATGCAATTCAGTTAATTGCTGGAACAAAGAAATATTATTAGTGTTTAGACATTCTGTTATTACACATTATTACACTAAAGATTTAAATGTAAAAATGATCCTTTTCTAATGTTTTTAATGCATATATAAATGCACTTGGTTCCTCACTTTGACTCATTTATTAGGAAACAGTTAATTTGATCATTTCACAGAGTGTCTTGTTCCATTGAAAGTCTCTGTGTCTGTGCCAGAAAGGTAGAATTTGGATATAATTAATTATAATACTTCCTCACATGACACAGAAATTTTCTAGTGGATATAATTGGCATTTTGACTATTTGAGGGGAATCTGTTTTAGATTGAGACCAAATGAAAACTATTAAAACTTGCTCATCACAAGTTTTCTATTTTTATTATATAAAAAATTGAAAACTTCGGTAATTACACTCCAAACATGTAGCAACATGATCTGTAAAATGACCAGCCATAATGTGCAATAACTGATTAACAAATATTGTGACAAGATCAACCAACTTACAAAAACTACCTTAAAAAAAAAAAATTATCTGCTGAAATTTGTGTTCCTTACCTTTTCTTTCTTTAGCTGTATGTTCTGGTAGTAAATATAACATACAGAGCAAAGAGCTACAATCAGACACAGTGTCAAAATCCAGATTATAGTGTGTTGTGTGTTACACTGATCTAGAAAAAAGGAACAAAATACAGTTCAAAATCAACCTTTTCATGTCATTCTCTCCAGTGCACTCCCTCCAAGAGATGCAAGTGACAGGGCCGAAGGTACTTACTACAACCAGATGCCACGGAATAGGGCCCCCCTGAGTTACAGATAACTTGTATAAATGAGAATGAAACACTATATCTTTTAGAGATTTATATGTTTTAAGAGGATTAATTATTCCTACATTAACTACCACACGCACACAAACACACAAATACATAATGGTGCATTTGCTTTAGATATATATACACTACTGTTCAAGTTTAGGGTCACTTAGAAATGTCCTTTTCTTCAAAAGAAAAGCTAAATTTTTGCCAATAAAATAAAACAAAATAGATCAGAAATACAGAGATACATTGTTAATGTTGGAAATGACTATTGTAGCTGGAAACGGCTGATTTTTAATGGAATTTAAAACAATCAGCCCTGTGTTCCAATGGCACGAGGAGTTTCCTTTAACAGTAACATTACATTCACTACTAGTAATATTTTACAGCTGTGTTTCAGATTCAGCATGCAGATTTAAAAAAGGATAAAATACTATATCTTTTAGAGATTTATATATTTAAAGAAGACTAATTATTATTACATTAACTACCACGCAAACACACACACTACGGTGCATTCGCTTCAGGTGAAGTCAGACAGGGAGGAGGTTAATTATGTAATGCCACTTCAATGGCTGAATTACCTGCAACTTTGTTTGTCGTTGTTTCGTTTTGGACTGCAAGAGATAATTTGTAAGAATGAGAATGTAATACTCAGTTATACAGCAATATCTGGGGGATTCCTTTTATAGATTCAAATATTTAAGGATGACATATACAATGACATGCTATATATATTTGTAATGTATATATAATGTGTATATATATATATATATATATATATATATATATTTTTTTTTTTAAATATACATGGCCTTAGTATTGTTACATTCTCACTTTGTTTGAATAATTAGATACAATAATTAGAAATACATTTCTTTGAAATATTTCACATTGATTGTAGCGTTTGTAATGACATTACAGTCACTAATAGCAACATTTTCAACATCTGTGTTTCCATACGGCTTTAAAAAAGGATGAAATACTATATCTTTTAGAGATTTATATGTTTTAAGAGGACTAATTATTCATACATTAACTACTGCGCACACACACTATGGTGCATTTGCTTAAGGTGAACTTAGAGACAGGGAAGAGGTTAATTATATAATGCCACTTCAATGGCTGAATTACCTGCAGCTTTGTTTGTTGTTGTTTCGTTTTTGACTGCAAGAGATAATTTGTAAAAATGAGAATGAAATATTCAGTTATACAGCAATATCTGGGGGATTCCTTTTATAGATTCACGATATTTAAGGATGAAATATACAATTACAAGCATATATATTTGTAATGTATATATAAGTTTTTAAATATACATTGCCTCAGTATTGTTACATTCTCACTTTGTTTGAATAATTAGCCCATACCTGCAGTACAATACATTTCTTTGAAATATTTCACATCGATTGTAGCGACATTAGTCACTAATAGCAATATTTTCAACATCTGTGTTTCCATACGGCTTTAAAAAAAGAATGAAATACTATATCTTTTAGAGATTTATATGTTTTAAGAGGACTAATTATTCATACAGTCATACCGCACACACACACACACACACACACACACAAACTATGGTGCATTCGCTTTAGGTGAAGTTAGAGACTGGGAAGAGGTTAATTATGTAATACCACATCAATGGCTGAATTACCTGCAGGTTTGTTTGTTGTTGTTTTCCTTTGGACTGCAAGAGATAATTTGTAAGAATGAGAATGTAATACTCAGTTATACAGCAATGTATGTGTGTACAACATATACAATTACATGCACACATACACACACACACACACACACACACACACACACACACATATACACACATCTACACAATACCCATTTCCTCAGTATTGTTGCATTTACGTTTTCTTTTTCTTTGATTAATTAGGCCATACCTGCTATTCCATACATTGCTGTGAAATCCGTCACATTGATTTTATCGCCTGCAGTGTTTTTAACGTCACAACTAAAAACATTTTCAACAGCTGTGTTTCCATATGGCTTTAAAAAAGGAAAGGAATAACAGGAAAGCAATTAGTTTTTTCTCCAAAATGAACAATTTTCATACTAAATGCAGACAACAAACAACGGGTTTCACTTACGGTCACGTGAAAAAGTAAGTACAACCCCTGGAAAGTTATTTTTAATTTTTTTTGTTTTACATATTTGTACACATAGATATTTGAGCTAAATTCCAACTACATTCATTGATATAGGTAACCCTGTTTAACTGAAAACCATTTATGCAGTTAAATTAAACAGAAATGCAATTTTACTAAAATGCTACATACACCATCACATAAAATGGATACAATTAGAATAAAGTGCACCAAAACTGGTGCAAATGATCGTAAACCCATCAGAGAATAGCATGGAGGCAGTGGCTTTATGGTTTGGGGATGCTTTTCTGCCTCAGGGCCAGGCCAACTTAATATCATTGAGTCAACCATGCATTCCAAATCGTACCAATTGTACTCTTGAGAAGAATGAGGCAAAACCAGCTATTGAAGCTAGGGTTGTACTTACATTTTTACATATGTTTTACATGATATATAAAACATACATTTTTCTGTATGTTATTGTGTGATTATTTTAAGTAGGATTGGCATTTAACAGCAGAGAGAGTTATTCACTAATTGGGGAAAGAAAACAAGAAGTTACTGAACTATGATCAAGCAATCTTTTGACTCTTTTATGTCTACCCATAAACCCACCTGTTTTATAAATAATTTCGAAATGATTTTGCTGACATTCTGCTGGGAACAAATTATTACACCCTTTTCCCGTTTTTCCTCTCTCTTCATGAGGCAATAGAGGGTTGCATTTAGTTTAGTTATCTGTAAAGACAAGAGAAGAATGGAAGTATATTATCAGTCTTTTTCCCTTCAGTCAATAACTACCAATCAATTAACAATGACTGCAAAATATTGTGCACAAAACAATATGTATTGAGATTAAATTAAAACTTTGAAAACCCATTTATCACATTTAATACCTGCACTTGAGTGTTTTCTTTTTATGAATAGAAGATATATAGAAGAATATTTATCTATATATATATACCAAATCTTTCTTCAGAATCAGCATCTCTACATGTATGGCAGCCATTCCATTCCAGTGCAGTGTCAGTTGAATTCCAACACAGGCACACCTCATTCTACCTTAACTTAGGGTACTGATTAGGTTATCACCTGAACCAAATCTTCTTTAACGAGGAAAAAAAAAAAAAACACTGCTGTGGTCATCAGTATCCTCTTGCAAACAGACCAGCTGGCTGGCAAACACAGTGCTAGTAGTACCTCAAAGAGAAAAAAATCTATTGAACTACTAAAAGAGGTTAAACTGAGGAAAAGAAGAGTTCAATTCTGGCTTTACTGGCAGAGGGATACAGTGAGCGTCAGGTTGCTTCGATCCTTAAAATTCCTAAGACGGCAGTTCATAAGAAAAAGGTCAAGCAGCAGACCGGCAGAAAGCTAAAAAGTCTCTCCACTAAACCCCACTGAAAACCTCTAGAATGTGATAAAGAGGAAGATGGAAAGTCACAAGCCATCAAAAAAAAGCCAAGCTGCTTGAATTTTTGAACCAGGAGTGGCATAAAGTCACCCAACAGCAATGTCAAAGGCTAGTGGAGAGCATGCCAAGACGCATGAAAGCTGTGATTGAAAATCAGGGTTATTCCACCAAATATTAATTTCTGAACTAAACCTAAGTTAAAACATTAGTATTGTGTTTAAAAACGAATATTAACTTGTTCTCTTTGCGTTATTAAAGATCTGAAAACACGGTATCTTTTTGTTATTTTAACCAATTGTCTTTTTCTGCAAATAAATGCTCTAAATGCCCATATTTTTATTTGGAATTTCGGAGAAATTATTTTAGTAGTTTATAGAATTAACTTTTTAATTTTTTTAATTTTACTCTAACACATACCTATAAATAGTAAAACCAGAGAAACGGATAAAATATATATATATATATATATATATATATATATATATATATACACACACACACACACACACACACACAAAAAGATTTTTTTAAAAAAAAAAATAAAACGCA
>JAOYSI010073491.1:0-19837 GCA_025775065.1 Hiodon alosoides
AAAATAAAATATGACTATTAATAAAACCTGTTTTAGAGTCGCAAAACAAATAGTCAATGAAATAGAAAACCCTTAAATGGGAGGGAAATCTAAAGATCAGGGTAACACTGGATACTTGCAGGTTTTGCTTTCCAACAAAGGGATTTCTTTTTGGCATCTCTTGCTTAACTTTTTTCCTGTTAAAAAAGGTAAGTGATTTAGATTAAAAAGACAGATAGAGAAAAAAGGGAAAGTACCGCCATCTGTAATTGCTCTCTCGATCCAACGGTACAGGAGTTAGTGTAAAGTCACAGACATTTGCCAAAAGGAAATCACCCCTTGTATTATCTTCTCTGACGACCGTCATTCTGCATTGTAAAGGGCACAATGACGGTGGCCTGTGGGGAACTCCATGACGTTTCAGCAGCTTCAAATAAAATCAATTTACAAAGCAACAACAGTGCACCCCGTCAATATCCACTCTGCCATTGTCCTCCGGGTTCTCGTGGCTGAATGCATTTTTAACACGTGTGTGGGGGTAGGTAAATAAGCCAGGTGAGTCACCTCGTGGTAGACACATCCACATGACTTGAGAGGGAGAGCCCTCAGTTTGCCTGAAATCATCTAATTAATCCAGATGATTCATTACGATACGTGACATTTTCCTTTCCCTGAATAACATCACTCACTAACTGTGTGCTTCATATCTGACCAGTGACTTGTGGAGATTTAGCTTATATTTCCTTGATTATATTTTTGAGTAGAGCTAAATACATAATGTGTAAAAAAGAGTTTTTATTAATAAAGTGTATTTTCAAGATTAATGTTATTTTTCTTTAATGGTGACTTATTTAAAATTAAGTATTTCTTTCAAGTGCTGTACGCCATAGGAATGCATAATTATCATAACTGTGGTTCACTAAAATAAAAATATGAATCTTCCATATTTTATGCATTTAACTTGAACTCTATAATTCTGAGCACTTATGCCAAATCTTGTGACAATCTCACATATCCTAAAAATGTCTGTCGTTCATTTTATTTTCTTCTAAGCCACTATGGCGCCTATATCAAAGAGCAAGTTAGTAATAATAAAAACCCAATGTTCCCTTTAAAATACGAAATATGAACCATTCACTTATGGGTGAGTGTACCCAATTGGTCGCAAGGACAGCCATAGGGCTGTACATATGTTGAGCTACACAATGTAAATTTGACCCTTAGTGCAGGCATTCATGCTCAACACTCAGATGTGGAGTGGAGGGATCTGTTCAAGAGGCCACCCTCAACATTAAAATCACCAAAGATCCAGGGTTGCTGTGTGTCCATGATGTTCAGCCGCTAGAATCTGGTGGCCATGTAGGGAGTTCCCAAGTCTACAGCGTTGCAGTTGTTGACAACCAAAGCACCTTGGAACATTGCTCAAAACTGTCCTCTTGTGGAATGGCCGATGATCATTTTAGAGTGAGGTGGCTTGCTAAGACTGTACAAGCCCTTTTCACTTGGAAGCTTCCACTGACTGGTTCATGTGAGAAGATCAAGCAAGTTCTGGACACTCATCTGCCTGTAATTCACTTACTTGCTTAGCAGAAGGGAATCACTGTTTTCGAGGACAAAAGCCTAATTTGCACCAAGCACGTGGGCAAAATGTAGAGAATACCTCGTCTTGTGCATGTGGTCAGCACTAACGTGCTCCCTCGAGCATCTCATTAAGCTCTGTATATCTTAAGAAAAAAGAGAATGTATATCTGAGTTTTCGTGCTCTCATAGGATTTGTGACACGCAACTATAGACATGCTCTCGCAGGGTTTGGCATAAATGCTCAGAATTCTTAGGGAAATGAAAACAGTGACAACAATGTAAAGCCACAATCCTGCATATCACTTAGCAAATGTGAAGTAATTCAATTTTGTGATTTCACAAAAATATTCAGCTAAAATAATGGTAAACTGTAAAATCGCAATCCGCGTAAGTCGCTCTGGATAGGAGCATCTGCTAATAAAATAAATTATGTAATAATATAATCTGACAAGACAGAAGGCACAGGAGATCCTGAAGGCATATCTGGCTTTTCCATCAGTATTGAGGCAACAGTGCGACCAGAATGTTATTTTTCTCTCTATATATCGCCTTAAGTCTTTTCATTGTTGATGTAAGAAGCACCTAAAAATCCCTCTTCGAAATAACTTGTAAAATTGCAACTTTGGCTAGTTAGAACATGAATCACGGCCAAAGTGCTGATCCAACTCTCCGGTTCGGTTAATTTATTGATTTAAAGTATAGTCATTTCATGCTTTGCAACTGAAGTGATTTTCACAGAGCTCATGGTTTTGATGTGAAGAAATTCAGGCCACAGCTGCACCCGTTCAAAGCTGAATTAAAGTTTAACTATTAAACTATGTTAAACTGTTAAAACTAAAACTGAATAAAAAAAAATTAATTGATTCTTTAATCATTCTCGTTTAAAATCTCAAACAAAAACAGCAACAACAACGATAAAAAGAGAAAACAAAGAGACGTGTTGTTGTAATGACACTAGAGGTCAAGTTAATGCATTGCCGTTATCCATCGTTAATTGAGGAAAGATCTCAATGGCACGCATGCTAAAATAACACAAAGCAAGAAAATTATCTTGTGGGCAAACAGTATGAACCAGGTAATATTAGACCTAGTTGTTTTAGTTTGTTTTAAACGAGATGTTTATTTTTCAGTGAGACTTAGCTATGTATTATTAAACATAAACAGGGCATAATCGATTCAAAAGACATTTACCCCTCTGGGAATTTGTGATCATTATTTAGCACCACCATTGAACAATGTTCACAGTTAAACTGTCACTCTAGATTGATCAACCATATAAAGGCTGAAAGAGCTGAAAGAGAAAAAATGTTTTTTTTTACGGTGCAAGGTAGGAATAATGCTGTCTTCCTTGCCAAACCCTCTATATTAAATTTCCTACCAGCTTTCTTGGGAGTGCGAGTGAAGGTTCCTTTAACAGTCCGGCAGTGAGAGTTGTCCCCTCCGCACACTCCACACTTATCCTCCACTTTGTTGGAACCGATTTCTCTGTCACAGCCCACTTTCTGAAAATGAAAAGGGGAACAGAATGGGGTACGGCTTTTGTGCAGCTTGTGTCCGATAAGCTATGCAATCTTGCATTTTGATAAGCCGCCATTGTTTTACACCACTAAGACAAAATAGAAGCTCTCATTGTTTATGTTTTTTCGCTTTACTTTCTGCGATCTGGGACATTCTCGTAATCTGAATGAAGAATAAAGAGAAAATAACAATATATATTATTTTCAATTAAGTTTTCTCATTGCTGTATCTCATTTCTAATAAAAAGTCATAAAAAGTCAAAATAAACACTGTTATGTAAAGTGCGCAAAGCTTTGGGTTTGTTTTGATCTCAGCCTAAAGTGTGCTTTGCTCCATGTCATTAGCTTACCACACATTCCCCTCGTACACAGATGCTGTACGGATCTTTGTAAGAGCATCGAGTTCCATCATGTACCAGCTGCTTCATATAAGCCACGTCTCCTGTCTCTTTTGATTGGCAGTATAAGTGGCATCTTTTATTAGCTGGAAAAAAAAACAAGATTCCACATTCCATAATTGGAAATATCACCTTCCCTTAAATGTTTTCATTAATTAATAAAACATAGACTGACATTTAAAAGATAACCCGGCATGTACATACTGATGTCGAGTATATTATTGTGAGATCATTTATCAAATCAACAACGGAGAAATTGTGATGACAAGATTGCCTTGCATTGGAATTCTGAATACTTCATTCTGAATTAAGTATGTAGTAAAACAGTAGACACAAGAAGGTTTCGTGGTAAGTGTAATACTGTGTCATCATCAATCATTTTTTTAAATAATACGTTCTTCCTCAGTCGATATTCTCTTCCTTAGCTTTCATTTCGATTTTTCAAATTGTGAAGTTTCAGGCTGGACTTTCAACGGCACTTGTGTTGCCCAAGATGGTGGAGAAGCACACTGGAGACCACACAGAGTAAGACACTGTGGCGCTGCTCTCTTGCAATTTCACATTGGTGTAACTTCACCATTCAAAAACCAATGATTGCTCCCTACAGGGAAATCTACGGTCCCTCTCTTTCACCAGCAAAACACAGAGAATGAAAACAGAAGAAGGAGTGAAGAACAATAAAAATGAAATAGTGTGAAACAGAATTGCAGAGAACAGAGTTTCATGTCTGTTTCATGTCTGCCAATTCTGACGCCAGCGTGCTGTAATCATTCACAAACACATCCGTGCGTGCGCGTGTACGAGCGCGGTCGGGGATCAGCGGCCCTGCAGGAGCTAGGCACCTGCCAGAGAAGTGTATCGGTCCACGTCTCGCACGCTTACAATCTGGGTGCTCGTACGGCTGCCAGTGGTGCTTTGTGCCCTGGAACTCAAAGTGTGAGTTACGCTGCTGGCACTGCTGGGCACGAAAGTCTTCAAAGTGCTTGGGGCAGTCGTCCGTGTTACAGAGCTGATATTCATAGTTCACTCCGGAGCAATCCTGGCCTCCGTTAGAGGGGCTGGGTGATAAACGGAAAATAAAAAATTAGCCCATAAACTGGAAAAACAGGACATTTGTTTCAGTCCAATTTTTTATATTTGCTGGTATGCATATCTTTTTCAGTCGACATTCTGCTCTTAGGTAAATATAGGTGGATGTAGGGGAATTCTTCAATCAGCAGTGAAGTATTTTTTATTTAGTCCTGTTAAATAGTATTTTTTAGAATTTGACTACAAATGACTTTTTGTTTTTGTATTTCAGTTTTTAGCTAATTAATGCATATTGTGACAAATAGTTATATTTCCAATATATATAGTTTTTTCCCAAAATTACGATCAAGTCTGTATTTTTTTTATTAATTATAGAAATCCAGACTTTCAAATAATAAAAAAATTTCACAGACACATATTTTACTGTCATCCCCACAAGAAAATATTCTAATGTTTACATACATTTTCTCTAAGCCTAGCCCTGATTTTACCTGAAATGAGAATCCTTTACTTTAATGCATGCTAGAAGTTAGCTCAGGTTTAGGTGTTTTGTAGGGATCTTACGAGGGATTATTGCATTGCCGTGTCCTGAACCGAGCCCCTGTCCCGCAGCTTCGGGAACACGAGCCGAATTTGGTCCACGCTCCCCAGGCGCCGTCTTGCTTTACCTGGTTGGCGTTCTTCCACATGCAGTGACCTTTGTAACACCACTACGGGTCATTAGACAAAAAAGTCAGCAAGCGAAAGAGATTTTTTTTTTTGGGGGGTAAATTACCAAAACATTATCCAGTTACAAAATTGTGCTGAATTTACCTTCTCGGGTGCACACTCTGTGCCGTCCAATGGCGGCCCTTTCTTGGTCTTGCAGAAATAGGGGTTGTCTGGGTGACTGCACCAGAGCTGCTTGCACGGGTCAAATGTACGAAACTGGAAGAGGAACAGGAGACATTTTTGGAGCACATTTTTTTAGAACTTCCGAGGTAAGAAAAAAATTTCCCGCTCTACCTGTGGCAGACCCTTATTAGAGAATTCACTTTCATTTAATAAACTCACTTGGTGCTCTGCGGGAATGGAAAAATGCGCTAGAAGTCAGAAGCTGGGCAAACTTAAGAATTCTAATCAGAAGTAATTTATTGCATTGTACATACAGGAATCGTATAGGTCAGATATGTCAAAAGTAGCTCTTTGAGCCTGCAGCTCTTTTTGAATGTGCAGCAAGCCATTTTATGTGCTCTGACATAGATATCTGTACAATTTCTTAACATCCCGTAACATCTCTTGTTACAGGTACCACCTCAACTTCAGTGAAGACAGAGATCCACCTATTAAACAGTGGACCTGAATTCTCATTAGATGAAGAAATGGTAAAGTGGATTGGAGTGCTATTATCTTGGGTGTTCTTGACCCTCTTATTCATACTGTCTGTTTAATCGATAGAATGATTTTTTCCATGCTTAATGGGGCATGTGCCACAAAAATATATTTGCAGTCCCCAAACAGCAAATTTACCACTTTCATCTGAGGAACAAATCATTAAGACTACCAAGAATTTCACTGAAAGGGTCATTATCAACCTGCCAACAAATATTTTATAATAAATAAATAAATAAATAAATAAATAAATAAATAAATAAAGTCCCTAACGGGCAAGAGAAGCTGTTTCTGATTTGCACTGAATTTGAGATGAAGGTGCATATCAGGCAGGGTGAAATTAACTCATTTAAAAATACCCTAAAAAACATTCCGTGTGTTAGAAAACATGAAAGGGAGTTCTGTGTGTCTATGGGCAATATTCACATTCATTTTCATAATATTCAACTTGAGATGTTATGACTCTTCTATCAAAATAATAAAATATATAATATTTAAAAAAATAATTAATAATATATTTGAGCTGTTTTGATCCATATACTAGCCAGTCACTCTCAGGGCTCTATACTGGAGATCACGGTGCGATGCCCTAACGCTGGAGCTAGCGTGGCGCTGAGATGTGACAAAGTCGACTTTAAAGTCCTTAAGGTTACTGTGACCACTATGGATCATAAAGGTGTGAAGGCCAATGCCCTGGTTGCAGCACGATGCTGGTCACCTAGCTGCATTGTGCATTTTACATCATTCATCTGCTTATCAAGGTATGATTTATTAATCAGCTTAAGAGATTACTGCAAATTTATGAATTACATGAAAAAGCGGGCCACGGTAACACCTTTATACAAACGTGAAATTAGTAGAAATCCAAAAGAGCGGTATTTTATGCAAATTTCAATAAAAGCGAAGGGGAATTAATCAAATCACACATTATAGAGTTTAAAACCATCAAATACTTAATGATAAAAGTGCCTACGTCGTAATACAGAGAAAAGGGTGATCATGTGGAGGAAAGGGTGGTGCAGACTAGACGGCAATTTGGATTAGCGAGATCGATAACAAGAATTCCAAAAATAATTATTCACCTTTGGGGGCATGCCATTATCTGAAGGGGGAAAGATGAGAGACTTTACCCAATGGAGCTTTGGGAACCACTACACAGTACCAACAGGAGCAGAATTGACCAGATGATGTGACATAATATCCTGACCAGATTACCATATTATGTGATATCCAAACGAATAATATGTGTGTTAGCATTAGTTCCATCTAATTTCTACATAAAGATGGATAATATGCTAATCCTTTGTGCATCAATACGCAGAACACTTTACCTATTTTTGCGAACATAAGAGGCTTTTGGGTTCTTTGCTTAAATTTCACGATGGGGATCTACAGTTTACCGTATTTAGGGACATAATGCAACCAGTACATTAATTCCATAATGGGATTTTGCATTGTGTATTGTGTTTGTCAGAAGGAAGAAAGAAACACGTCTGGCTGTACTTACTGAGGTGCAGATTTTGTACCCCACTCCAAAATCAAATCGACATTGCTCATCCATAGAGTAGTTGATTCCAGGAAGTTCAGGAAGTTGGGGCCAATCATGTTTGAAAGGGTCATCTAAGAGACAATCATAGGAGCTACGGAGAAAAACAAAATACAAACATGTAAGTAGTGTCTACAATATAAGTTATATATAAACCTAATCATTTTAAATTATTAAAAAATACGCAAATTAGCATGTGTGGACAAACATTTAGATGTGGTATTGTTACATTTTTTATGATTTATTTGAGTAAATGTTTAGTACATTGGAATAAAAGTGTATATTTGCATACATTTGCATTTTTCACTTTACCAGTGAAAAAAAATGGACAATGTGCTGCTGATTTAATGTCATCAACAATCACAAAAGCAACAGCACTGCTTGTCAGGTTTTATAACAGAACATGTCAATAACAGAATACGTAATCTCAAGTTGCCATCAGTCCTGCCAGCTCCATTGAAATTGTCCAGTTCTCATTCTCATTCTTTATAAAAACGGGGAGATATTATACACTATGTTTGCGAGATTGATTATTGGCAATTTACAACAGGCCAATGAAGCTTGTTTTTGTAACAGCTTTTGAACTTATTCCAGACTTTTTGACAATGAATTAGATTTTCAGTGGTATTTACTTTGTAACATACCTCTCGTTCAACAGCATTCTACCTCACGCTCACACGATTTTCCAGGTGTAGCAAAAAATAAAATAATTTTAGTAGAGCAAAAATGACTTTTGTAATCAACTCTTTTAGTTTCAGTAGAAAAAGCATACTTTTAAATGCGACTTGTGTAGCTGCCCACCAATCAAGAAATGAAAGGTCAGGAGGCAGTTGGGAAGAGAGATAGGGGTGTACTGCAAGCGCTTGAGATGTAGGAGTGAATGTAAAAAAACACACACACATATATCATTATTTTATTATTATTATTATGGGTAATTTAATAAATTCAATAAATTTAATAAATTTAATAATTTTTTTTTTAAATAAGAAACTTAAGTTTTATGAATAAAATAGCTGCAATGTCACAATGAGTTACAGTGGTTAGAGAACTGCATTTCCATTACATTAAATAAAAAATGCACGCTTCTGCAATGTGTAGGCATAATTCAATGTCATAATGACAAACTACTGATCTGTGTCCCTTAGATCTTCAAGTACCACAAATAATTAGTCACGTGGCAGGGTAAATATGCAATTTTTCTAATATGTTTGCATTTTACAATCTTAGATTCCCTTTAACCACTGGTAATATATACCATAGGAACATTGTTGGTTTATTTTTTGTGTTAACACTATATAATATGTTTTGTCTTAGTCCTATGGTTTGCTTCAAAAGGACTAAAGAATTAACTGAAAAGGGACATATCCTGAACACTATATTTGGAATGCTTTCAATAGTGAAAACCTATATATATTCAGAACACAGAACTTACTGTATGTATCGTTTGAGTTCCTGACCACTGCACATGGACCAATGGTACCGGTGGAAAGCAGCCTGCACCAGGGGGGCCATGACACTGCCCATGGCCGTCTCGTCACCACATCGGTTCCCCTGTCCATCATGCTCCATACCCAGTCTGTCAAAAGAATAGGGGATAGTGTAGAAAAAAAGTTAAGAGACAAGGTTATTGATCCTCAGAAACCAAAAAAAATATCAAAATACTTGCCTGAAATATATAGTATCGACAGTAAAGATTCCCTTTCTAAAACAAAATATGTACCAATATTAAGTTATATAACTTAAGAACCCAGAATTATCTGAGCAGATATTTCCAAATTGCCAAATCACGCGAGGGCACCTGAGTTATATGCAATTCTGGCACCCATGACAGGTTTCCCTTCTTTTTCTTTCAGTCAAAGACGGAAAATGCGTTACGGAAGGCTGGACGCTGTCTCCCTTTTTATTGCAATTATCTGTTGGAAATCTATTGCTACTGACAAGACTGCTGGGTGAGCCATGTGCTGTTTTTTTGAGAGAAAAATAGTTTAGTAGTTATTATTAAATGGTTTGCAAGCTAGCCTGGCCTTGTGCGCGTGGAGAAGCCAGCGACTTCCGTGCCCTTCCGCAGGGCAACCATTTGTGTATGTATTGTCTTTTGTCAGTGTTTGTAAAATGCAAAGGTTTTCTAACCTATTCTTTAGTGTTTGCATTGCTTTTTTTCTCGTTTCTGCACTGCTGTTTTCAGTCTTGCGGCGGCATTGCTAATAGTCCGATTAGTCTCCGAATAGGCTGGAACTTTGCCACGGTTATTGTGCAGCCAGCTTAAATATTTGAGCCAGGTTGTAGGTGTGCTACAGTGTACGCTGCTCCTGCATACCTTACAATGGTATTTGCACACTGGATCTTCCACTAACACAACATACACATTTCAGTTTTTTGCTACAATCTAGGATACATGCTTAGATAACCTTACACAGGCACAAACACTGCATGTTCAATTGCAGTTCTCTGAAAGCCAATAGTAGAGGAAAATGAGTCAACAATGATATTCATATATGGTTTCAATTGCTACAGTTTTACTGTAGTACATATATCTGTTAAACACTGCATCATGGCCTGTTTATTATTTAAAAAATAATATTTTAAAATTAATTTTAAAATATACATCTACAATTTTACTTTTTCAAAAAACGTTCACTGCAAAAACATGTTAATGTTAATGTTAGAAAATGTATAAACTGAAAAATAATTATGATGAACAGCTTTTGCAGTGCAATTACAATGCAGAGGAACAGATGGGTATGACTTCAGCACAGTGTTTAGACTTCTGAAGAGAAAATAGGGACAAAGGCAATGAACAAAATCAAGAAAAAAGGTCATTTTTTTCCCCTTCAGGCTGTTGACAGATGGAAAATTATTTTTGTTTCAGACAGCTTGATGTTTCTCTCAAGACTGACGATAAAAATGGAAGTGATTACAAGGCAGAGATGTAAGTATTTCAAAAATGGCAAGAGAGACTGTGACAGTAATTATGACAGTTCTTGGAACAGGAGTATCACTGTGACTGAGTCACACAAATACGATAGATGCTCAGAAAAAGGAGTAATAACGCAAAAAACACACGACTGACAATCTGCATACCATGGCCCAGAAGTTCAAAGGAGCAGAGATGGTAGTGTGTGCATTTCTCAACGATCGCCAGTGCCATAGAACATTGGGGTGGCTTACATTTTCTTCCGAGAGAGATGCTTTGCCTCGAAAAGGGGGATTACCGTAATCAGGACGGATGAAAGCGTTTCTTGAGGCATTCCACTGAGCAGTGACCTATAGAACTGTTTGCAGTCCATTTCTCTCTATCAGTCTGGAGACGGGTCTCGTAA
Source organism: Hiodon alosoides (assembly GCA_025775065.1). Taxonomy (NCBI): domain Eukaryota; kingdom Metazoa; phylum Chordata; class Actinopteri; order Hiodontiformes; family Hiodontidae; genus Hiodon; species Hiodon alosoides. Next base: position 10,742 of record JAOYSI010073491.1, read on the forward strand.
AATTAGGCATACACATTCCACACGGCGGTGACCTTGAGAGCTGTTTGTAGCCCACCCCTCTCCATCCACGTGGCCATGGGTCAGGCAAAACTAAGCACACACATTTTCGGAAAGGGAACGTACACATGTCCTGTCTCGTGGGCCACAACAAAGGCAGAGGAGAAGCCATCCTCGTGGTTGAGGGTGCAGCTCCGTACCGGATGGCACATTCCTGTGACTGGGGCATACCCTGCGTTCACAAAGGAAGGATGATCAGTCAATATTACTCTCAGTAACTGCACAATGCTGTTTCAATTCACTCACTCTCCATTTTGGCATGGGATTATGCTCCTGTAAACAATATAAATCAACATGCTGTATTTTATGAGTAAAGTAATGTTTTGCTACATACAGAACCTCAGGCAATCTAGTTACTAGAATTTTTCTTGTTTTTTTCTTAGATATAACCAGAACTCAATACAAACTCTAATTGTAAACAAAAAAAAAAACAGTTTGTTTTTAGTTTAAATATGTTTATTTCTCATTATTAACATCTAGAGCAGCTAAATTACACACTGAAAAACAAATTATTCCTTAGTTGGATGGGGAGAATTTAAATTGCTCCAATTTTTTATCTATCCAAATAGATAATCCTAATCTTCTGAATATACGGAATGCAAAAAATTGCATTAAATGCTTGGATATTCTTAGATATAAGTACACCTTTACTGTGTCAGATAGATCAGTTTAGTGGTGGGCCAGTGCACCTGTACTTTAGGAGGAAAATGTGTTAAGCACCTCTGTCAATTCAACCCTAAAATTGTGGTTGCAAATGTGCTTCCAGTAATAACTACAGCAGCTGGTGTTCTCAGGAGATGACAGAATGACACACAGTTTAAATATCATTCCAGATATTTATCCCCTTTGAAATGTAAAATAATAAAGATAAATTGTTACTGTTTGAGAAAATATACTTGGAGGAACAAAGGTCTTTGTAGAATATGAATTCATAAAGGAATCTGCAGATTAGATGAGCTACGTAATATGTTTTACAGATTTAATTAAATTTGATAAATTACATATTATAGTTGCCTCATATAGTGCTAAATCTGATAAATACACGCTTTTGTATTTATCACAGGCCTAACACAATTCAGCCAATTCTTTATTGGCTGGATATCCTGTAGAAAGGGTAAGCTGAAGGAAAAATAGGGCAAAGATAAAGGATAATGACACCAGGATCATTTTCAAAGCATATGTTTCTTTACTGCAATGTATCACTAAAAGTTTGGAGCCAAAAATAAGAAATATGCTTCATTACAATTAACAAAGCCTGCCTACGTTAATAACTTATGCTTTATTGAAATCAAAAAGGTCTTTTGCAAAAGCACATTATGAAACAAATGGATATAAACTGTATCCAGTACATCCTTGTGACACCAACAACTCTTTAGAAATGTTTGTCACTCTAGAAGTAATAGCCTGTGGCTTTACATTTACCTTTCTGCATTTGTGATTTTAATTCCAAAAGGCATCACTCCCACAACCCCTCTAAGATGCTATTTGTATGGCAAAAAGATTTGACTGGAGCAAATCTGACAACCTCACACTGAAATGCATTGAAACTATTTAGCAGGCAGCAGACACTGGCACACATATGCAGGGTCCTGTATGGCCAGCTTTTTCTTAGCACGCAGGAATCTCTTCTTTAAATTAGTACATTCAAATAAGATTTGTGTACCTGCAATTTTAATATAGCCTATTTACATGCTGCTAACCAAACTTCTATTTTTTTTCACTTTCACATGAGATCCACAAAATCCACCATTGTCCGGCCATGTAAAAGTGCACTTTTTTCTTCACTTTTTCCAAATATTTACTTTAACCTGAATATCTGAAACAGCAACAACATTGAAAATTATGCATCATATGTTACCAAACTGACATTGCAGACCACTGTGGATAAGAGCATGTGCCAAATGAACAAATCAAAATATATAAAATATATTACTTTTCAATTTGGGGCTGTGTGGTTAGCGTTGATACCTCTACTTGAAACTGTTTGCGTGGGTTTTCCCCAAGTTCTTTGTATTGTCTCGCTATCCTTGCGTGTTAGGTAGATTGGCGACCGTAAGGTTGGCCTTGTGTATGTGTGGCCGCCACTCAGTGTCTGTCTGCTTCCAGCCCTCTGATGGACTGGCGTCCTGTACCTGGGTGTGCCCTGCCTCATGTCCAGCGTTGGCCGGTTTGGGTTATGGCGCACCAAGCATTTGCGGAAAATTAATGAATGGCTGAATTTTTCAATTGCCAATGATTTTCCAGTCTTTCACACCAATTAGGAATCGCTAGGTCTACGCTATTTTGTCTAACCCCAGCAACCACACGGAAAACCAGAGACAGGAGACTTCTCTCACTCACCCCTCTCCAACTCGCTCTCATTTAACAGGCTACAGGCCACAAAGCTAATACAAGCACTCACCCTGGAACTAAATGTTAAAAATCTAAAAACAGATCTATTTTTTTTTTTAAACACTGAAAACTGAAAGGAAAGGATGATGAATGAACAGATGAGTCACAGTAATAAAACCAGAAGGAACTGTGTGGACGTGTCGTTAACGTTACGGTACCTTGCATGCCGGTAGGTCCAAAGCCCTGGCGGGTCAGAAAGATGGCGTGGTCGTGGTGCTCAGAATGCTCTGGGTCAGCTTTCTGCTGGACAAACGCCCAGCGACAGACATTCTCTAAGCTCCGAGAAGGGTTGCCTCTCTCAATCAGGCTGATGGACTGGGGAATTTTGCACATTAAGATACACATCTTAGCATAAAGACACAGATGTTGTACTTCTTTTAACACAGTTATTGTTGATACTTATAACATATAGATGTTTCATTAATACGTTATACAGGTCAATACAATGTGCGAGGCATGAATGTTCACGTAAAGTGTCTCACCTTTGCATATCCGAGCATAATCATTCTCACAAGGACTACGTTTATATGAACGCCTAAGGAGTCATCGTGGTATATTTCATTCACCTGAAACACACCCAAAGGACAAGCAGAGAAGTGAGGATAAAATGCACATCTGAATCATTATTTACAGCGAATTGTCAATCTCTTCTGTTTCTGCCTTATTTTGTCGTTCTTTTTTTCAAGTTTTTTAAAAGCAGTTCCTTATCCATTGCTTCTCAAATACCACCCTCTATCTACAGGGAAGATCTAGCCTGCAAATATTAATGTTTTCCTCCAAAAACCACAAAGTCTGACTGAATTATATTAAGGGGACCCTTCAGTCAGATCACATTACACAAAGGAAAAAAAAACGTAGGTCATCATACAACTGAATCTATTAGTCCAGCAAATTAAAATTTAAGGTGCGATGTGGGTTGACTGGGAGCTGACACAGAAAGCAGTCCACCAATCCTGTTAAATGTCAGACATGCCAAATACATGTTAAACCACATTAGGAAATTACATCCAGTTATTCACTAGGTCATTTTTCACATGGCCCCAGGTGAGCAAATCAAAGTCTAACACAGAGATGTCATGTTTTATCCTTCTGTACCTCTGCACAGACAGCTTAAAATAACTCATAACCAAAAAATAAAATTTATGTAGAAGTTATGGTTTAAAATAAGAGCAGCGATTAGTGATATGGTTTTAGGGTGCTAAGAATAAGTTTTGCTTATTTTTATAATCCTACATGTGAACAGAAGCATTTATTTGGAACTTTTTAATCCAATGTGTCGAGAACATCTCAAGAGTGGAAAGAAAACATATTTGCCAAGGGCCATAGAACCCTTAAATTTGAAAAACTTGAAATTAGATTGAAACGACATTTTCCAGAAAGTGAGCCAACCATAACACCTCCCAATGTCACTAGTTGTTAGGCTGCAGGACTTGACCTGAGAGTTGTCTGTTGAATACTTTGCCGTTCAAGATGTGGGAGGCTGATGAAACAGACTTTAGCTCAGTTTTATCTGAACACATGAATAGTATGTAGTAATAGTAACTCAACAGTGCATGAAGTGACGTTTTAACCCATTTCACTCACATGGTTAATGTAATCAGACTACAACAGAATGCACAAATATGAAAACTGAGCCGGAATGCTGGAACTGTGCTTCCATAGTTCTTCTATAGACTTTGGCTGTCCTGCTAGGTCATCCCAGACAGCCTATGATGTTGAGATCAGGGGTCTGTGAAGGCCAGACCATCTGCGGCAGAACTCCTTGTTCTTCTTTCAAAAAATTAATTGCTTTTTTCCACTTAAACCACAAACACATATATAAAAGTATTAAGAAATGTAACTTAAGCCATTTCAGAGTAAACATGAAAAGGAATTTTTAAATCCCACACCATAATTATTGGAATACCAAACCAAATAAGCAACAATTTTTCAAAAATATATAAATATAAACTTCCAACGGAGCCCTTTGACTACAAACTGATTTATTTAAATCATTAAAGCACTTCATAACAGACTATCTACAAACATTTGTGCAGCCTGAAGTAGTCCTGCCAGGCCCTCTTGTGACCTGTGAGCATGGAATTTTACCTGCACACTTATCTGAATAAAAAAATGTAGCATCAATACATTTGCAGTATCCAAATATGTACTAAATCAGCGTGGAGATCTAGCATGCATTAATACTAACCCTCGGCCAAAGACAGACACCATTTATTTTTCACAATAACACATTTATGTAGTTAGAAACAGAGAAAAAAAAAGTGGGATAAGTGGGAGAGTGGGATTTTCAGTGTGCTTTAAAATGTATGTTTTAAAAAGGCCATCTTTTCAGACTCTCCCTGCATGGGAAATACGCTGTAATGTAATGTAATCACTGCTGGGTTGACTTGCTTGAGGGTTGATGTGAGGTTGTGCTGCGCTCTGAGCATGCATACTAAGACTTTGATGAATGTAAATCTACTGAGAGAGATTATCTTGATTAACAATTTCTTGAGGCCGACTTTTGTATGGATTTCTGAGAGCAAAGTTAAATTTTAAAATAAAATAAGAAAATACGGACCAAAGCCACGCACTGCACCCCTTTATAAGCTTGCAGTCAAGTATACATTTCTTATTCTTCTTACATGAAAAGCACAGCAGCAGAGGAACAGGCTTATGTTGTCCCATATTAAATACTTGCTACTCAATGACACAAATTTAAATCGTTTAAAATTATTTTATATTTAAATGTATTACTCAAATGGTATAAATAATTATGCAACAATACAACCGTAAATCAATGCTTCAAAAGCATAAAAAACACTGGTCTTGGTTTTTAAATAAACTCCGGTCGTGATGTGAAAATATGGCTCAAGTACAGAACTTCAGGCTAACTGTGCAGGAAGCATTTTCATCTGAATCATAAAGACTAATCTGATAAAAGTACACTTCAACACACATATGACATGTCTATTCACTGTGTGCCAGGACTGTCAGTAGATACGATGAGACAACTCATGACTCACTAAATCATACCTTTTAACAGGAGGTGCATTCAAGTCCTTACACCATTGTATAGTGTAGAGGGAAGGTTTTAGGGAAAAGGCATAAACTACCATCATTAGCAGTATGCTTCAGGGTATTTGGGGAATTGGTCATCTAGGAAGGTTTAAAAAAAAAAAATTCCACTAGGTTCCTTAATTAACTAACAATAAATATACTTTTTTAACCTTACTCTCTCTTTAAAGGATTTGTCATGCTGCACGTTAAAAGGTGCATTGCAGCAAATTAATATGGGGTTGTAAGAAAATCATATACAACAAACGATAAACTATCAAAAGTAAGTGCCATCACTCAATTGTAATGAGAGCACACAGTAGAAGATGTGTTGTGGAAAACAGTGAAAGGAGTACCCAGGCAGATGATTGAATTGTTCACTGGTGTATGAACACAAATTGCCTTGACGCCCTGCATATTCAGCTGTATAATGGTCACAGACAGCACAATTAAAGAAATGTTCTTTTTATAACAAAAAAAGTATAGTCTTTGGGAACTTGGGGTGAACCAGAAAATACGTTTTATGATGGACCCCCTGGCCACATGAAAGTAAGAGGTCGTAATATTTTAATGTCTTTAGGGATGAAAACATATTGTCAAGATATGAAACAGCAGCCTTTTCATATTCTGCAGTTTGTTATCATATGTTAAACATAAATAATTAAACTACTTAGGCTGGGACCAAATTAAAACTTTGACAACCCGATAATTGCACTTAACCTGACTACTTAACATCTGTTTCTTTTTATGAGTGGAATAAATAAGATATTTGCAAAAATAGAAAACCCTATTCAATACAATTTTATTAAATGTGATTAGTGGGTTGTCAATGTTTTGATTTTGTCCCAGCCTTAGTGTCATAGACCACGATGCACACAATACAAAAACTATTGTGGTATGTGTATTTATTTCTTCATTTAAAAAGCATGAGTTAGTGTGTAATGCCATTGCTTTAAAACTACTACTGAAATTGTATTGATAATTTGTTATGCTGAAAACAGAATATTGAGAACAGGAAGTCCAGCAGAGACATCTACTGGAGAGAGCCATCAATGGCTGCAACAAAAACGGCCCTTGCGTTAACTTTGGAAAGACTGCCCCCTGGCTTTCTCTGTCCGCACTGAAGGCCAATACAGCAAACCCCTTGTGTCTTAAAAAACTGACCCCAGTGCCTACATTCACAAGGAAGCACTGTCTTAAAGTCATATCAAATGTGCACTGTATCTATTTTGATAATGAGTGTTGACTCTAAATAATCAAGTAAACAAAGGCAGCCGTGAACACTCATCCACATCAAAGCTGCAGTAGGCCAACAGCTACAGTAAGAAGAAACACCGCGCCACTGATCCTTTAACTATATGTGAATATTGCGCAATCAGCAAGCTTACACTGTCTTAGTCATAAGATTGTTGTTTGTTGAATATCAAGGTATTAACTTTTTACATAAAAAAAAAAAACATTAGCCCATCTTTTTTTTTTTTTTCTCATTACGAGATGCTTATCTCAACCAGTCCAAATATGTTCTAAATGACATATTCTATATAGCATGTTGTATATGACATGTTGTATACATTGGGTATAGAAAGTCACTACCCCCTATCAAAATTATCTCCTTTTGTTGCCTTACAGCCTGAAATGAAAACACATAAAATCTGATGTGATTGGATTGTACCCTACAATATCCAAGTGAAAAAAAACTTTAAAATCTAATAAAAATAGAACCTGTCATATAAAACAAGATTTCACATTGAATATGACATGTTCCATATGACATGTTGTATATGAAATGCAATATATGGCATGTTGTTTCTTTCAGGCTTCAACTGACTTTATGTGTTGTGATGATCACAGCTTCCTCCCTTCTACTTTGCACTAACAACAATAACATCCAGTAAAAAAGAGTGCTGTTTATCAGCAAACGGAGCACCACATGGCTGATTTCACACCTTATGTAAGGCGAACCCACTGACAGAGGCATGTTTTTAAGAGCCGTGCGAGCAAACACAAGCGCTGGTAATCCACCTCCTTTGCATTTTTACCTCAAAATAAGTGAACACCGCGGATTTAGTGCTTATTCTGCTTTCTAAATGAATAAATAAGCTCTCAAATTTGAATAAAGCATCTGGCCAGACCTGAGTACAGGCGGCTATTCTGGCTCCACAATTTGAGCGGCAGTCCGGTAAACAGCTGTACTCACAATGTTCATGAGGGTGAGAAGGTAGTTCTGCACATGCTCCTTCCCATGAAACCGCACCACCGAATCGTCCACTCCCAGCAGCACCTCGATGTTGTAGTCCTCGTCCCCCGAGTGCCTGCGTTTCCGTACTGTCCGGTTCACCTGCTTCGCCACATTGTCCAGCGCCCTTGGGACGTCCAGTTCAGGCTCTGAGGGAGAATCAAATCCAGATCACTCCGATCGCCTCTTTTTTGTGTCTATCGAATGTTATGTTTTTGCTACTTCAAAAATTACATTTCGAACACTGACGAAAGAATAGTCAATGGCGTAAATGTAGTTACTAATAAGGTTTTCAAACTGAATTATGCACCTAAGTTATTATTTAATATGTTTACATAATTTAATTTGCTTATATGATGATTTTAACAAACAATACTTGCAGTTCACATATGTGTCATTGACACAGCATAATATATAGCGTTAGGTACCTTCACAAAAGTTGTATCCATCCAGCGGATTAAATCAACAGTCATTCACTCAGATGTCTAAATACCAAACTCATTGCTGCACATTGTGCTCTCATTGATTCACAAAGTACAAATGAAGACTCCCGAAGTGTTCATATCCCAAGGACTCTAACGCCAACATACTTTTGAAGTTCTAAACACAAACAAAAACTTTGTCTTGTACAGCATCACATGAAACGCACCATAGACAGAAATTTTTTTTTTATTTTTTTTTAATGGCCACCACCTCAGCCACCCCTGGCTTACAGTGTGGGGATTGTGAGACAAACCCTTCTTCAGTCTCTCGAAGCCATCGGAGTTCTGGTGCGCCCAACCTGCCCAAACAGGTAAACAGTGTCTCCGAGGTCCCACTTCAAAGAACAGGGCTTCCCTCAGACTCCTAAAGCCGCCCAGTGTGCCCAGGCCTGTGGGCCGACCCACTGCAGTGCCGCACCTCAACCCCCTGGGCATTCAGCTCAGGAATGGCAGTGCAAACATAACACACACGTGGCAGGAGCAGGCCAACTTCTAAAAATGACATCTGTTGTTAGGCAATGTCAAATTCATTACCAGTGGAAATGTACCAGTGTCCTTTTAATCACCGTGCAATATCAATGCACTACAGTTGGCCTTCTTATGAATTCCATACCTCGAGATACATGTTACTTTCTTTGGTCAAGAAAGCTAAGCTAAGATGGAATAATGAGCAGTGGAAATTGGGTTAGTCATGTGGTACCTTAATTTGAAATGGTGATTGACTGGATATACAGTGATTGCTTTCATTTTGATCGTATGTCTGGTTATTAAAGCACTGTTTCAGGCTTCAGCAAACTCCAGTAACCAGGATTATTATTATTATCACCAGCCGCCGGGGGGGGGGGGGGGGGGGGGGGGGGGGGGGGGGGGGGGGGGGGGGGGGGGGGGGGGCGG
>JAOYSI010073492.1:0-19836 GCA_025775065.1 Hiodon alosoides
CTTATCACCCCCTGTGCCACGTGCCCCACCCCCCCCCCCCCCCCCACCTGCGCGCCACAGACTTAACAACGCCCGTTTGCCAGCCCTCATCTGTACCAGCCACATGTTAATGCTGTAGGCAAGTCATACACTTGAAAGTGGGCCAATAAAAAGCAAATCCCTACTGCCGCTTTTGTCTGCGGAGTGCCAACGCTCTCTGCCCCGTGCCGCATTGGTGATTTGTAGGTTTACAGGGCAACGCGGCAAACCGTAACGCGATAGCTTCCTTCTGCTTGTCGGATTTGCCTACGAGTGGTCTTGCCGTTTTGCTTTCCAGCGATCCGGTTGCAGGAGTGCAGCATGTCCTCAAACGGCCTAAGACAACGCAACTGAACAGCTTTGTTGCTGGCTGGGATTAAGGGCTTTTTGTTTCTATGTTCTGCAAATGACCCCGCGTTCCTTTTGAGCAAATGACTGTTGGCCCTGCAAATGCCAAAGCCAGGCATAAGTGTCCTGAAGGGTTTACTGCATTACTGCTTCAGGGTCGACTCACGTGCGACGAAAGCTGTAGGTTTCGCGACGCTCTGCCGTGAGTTTTGTTTTTAGATAAACAAAATGTAGCCACACCTGTGTTTTTGGACGAAGGGTATTCTTACAGCCACCGAGATCTATCTTATCACATTAGGCATGCAGATTAATGCTGGTTGTAAGCCATCAGAGCTTGGGAATCTGCACGTTCTCCTTAACCACTCCACATCCAGGCTGGCACGTCTACGGCCTGCTACAGAGGTCGGACAAGAAGTACGACGAGGCCATCAAATGTTACAGAAACGCACTGAAATGGGACAAAGACAATCTCCAGATCCTCAGGGATCTCTCCCTGCTGCAGATCCAGATGAGGGACTTGGAGGGTTACCGGGTAAGTGGACCCACTGTCAGGGGATGGTCCTGGGGGCTAATGTTTGGGGGGGTACCGGGTAAGTGGACCCACTGTCAGGGGATGGTCCTGGGGGCTCTGGGTTGAGGTTACTAGGTGACATAAGCAGCTCAATACCTTCAATTCCCATTTCGTACTTTAGAATTCAGGGATGTTAATCTGACGTGGTGCTGGGCCGACCTTGTACCCTCACGATCACGGTTGGTCCCGGGCGACGCCAGCAGCACGCAGGTGGAACAGTTCAGCCTCCGTCCGACGCTCCGTCTTTGCCGCCGCAGAAGGCGGGGTTACCGCATGTGAAGATCTGACACCTTTAATAAAAGCAGGACATATTTACTGTCTTCTCTCTTAAGCAGGTTCATTCATTTGGATGCTGGGCAAGCTGAACAGGGCTGAGGTTGCCATGGCGTTAATGTTTCCTTGGTTTTTTTGGGTCGTAGGAGACGAGGTACCAGCTACTGCAGCTCCGGCCCGCGCAGAGGGCTTCGTGGATCGGGTATGCCATAGCATATCACCTGTTGGAGGACTATGAAATGGCTGCAAAAATTATCGAGGAATTCCGAAAAACGCAACAGGTAATTTCCACTACGCCTATGTACGCCTATTCCACTATGTACAGGTTACACGGCAGTATGTACAGGTTATGGTTTGCAGTGTGTAACTGTGTCGTACCGTTTGTTAGAACATAAAGCACTCTCACGCCAGCTCTGTTAGAGGGGCTATAGGGGGGCCTATGGTTGTAGACGTAGGGACACAGTGAACACTGGCAGCTTTCCACCGACAACAATACTGTCACTCTGTCTCTCCGTGGGGCCCGCTTTTTAAATTGCTCTCTATTTTTATATACTTTGAAAACTCTGGCATTTTTCAGCCCTGCCCTTTGGGCGTACTCCCGCTGGCCTTTCGCTCTCTATTCAGGATTGCTTTTGGTGCTGGGAAATTGCTGTGGGTAGACTGGGTCTTCAGTTCCTCAGAGGCCGTAATCGGGACGGACCCCTGCACCAGCTGCACCCGCACTCCTACAATGAAGTGCCTGCTCTGTGCGGCGTCGGATAATGCGCGGGGGGGGGGGGGGGCTTCCAGGAATTGTCCCCCCTTCACTTGCTTGCTCCAGCGCTGATTGTGAATTTCAGCCAGAAATAGAAAGAGATGGTGTTGGCACCCATTCTTGTTGACAGTTGTTTTGTGCTCATGCTTACAAGCATTTAAAATTGTGGAACAACCTTTTAATTAATTTAATTGCGGTGGCCTTCACTTCTCATTTAAAAAACATTTGCTTGTGAGTCTTTTAACTCTTGGGGTTGTGTGTTCTAGACGTCGCCGGACAAAGTGGACTACGAGTACAGTGAACTGCTGCTATATCAGAACCAGGTTCTCCGAGAAGCAGGTCTTTACAAAGAAGCCCTGGAGCATCTCACCACGTTCGAGAAGCAGATCTGTGACAAGCTGGCCGTTGAGGAGACCAGAGGTTAGCATCTCCTGTTGTATCGGCTGGTTTCAGTGTCGTGTCAGGAGTTTTATGACGTTTTCCCACTGCGGTCCTCAGGGGTGACGTGACCTCCAGGGCTCGCCCGGGCTGTGAGTGGATCTCGCAGTGCTTAACGGGTCGCTGTCTGTCCATCCTCTCTCAGGGGAGCTGCTACTGAAACTGGAACGCATGGAGGAGGCCTTGGAGGTGTATCACCGACTACAGGAGCGCAACCCCGAGAACTGGTCCTACTATCACGGCCTGGAGAAGGCCCTGAAGCCTGGTACGCAACCCTGGTATTGAGTGGGCAAGAAATGTGTGCATTTAGCACCAATCTCGGCTGTGAGATATATGCTGTAAAAACAATTATGCAGAATTCTTTATTTTTCATGCCTTGCTTGTAGCAGTTTTAGTCGGACAAAAAAAGATTTCGTAGCGAATTTGTGGACCTAAAATTCAGCTAGCCAGGTTTGTTAAACTAAACTCTGTGTCAAGGCAACTCCACGGGTCTTCTTGGAAATTTGAGTTGGCTTCAAGTTTTATAAGGGGTTGCAGGCAAATAGTTTGCTTTTGACATTTTGAGCCTAAACGACACACGAAGCCCTCATTAGGCCTCCAGAATCATGCTCCAACTTTTTATTGTATCTCCGTAATTGCTGTGGAACCAAGTGCATGTACATCCAGGATTTAATAGATCAGGTCTCCAAAGCTGCTTTACATTAGTGGCGATGGTATTGTTTCAGACCTAATATTTTCCCCCATGGAGGATAAATAAAGTACTACTGAGAAGGTTATTCTGTGCTCTTACTCTTTCTGGTTTTTCTTCTGCTCTGCCTTATATGATGATGTATTTCTGGTGTTTTTGATTAAAATAAGTTTTTTTTGGTGCATTTTTGCTGGTTAATGTAACTTTAGAGGGTTCCTCGCTTCTGAATTCAGGATGAATGTTTTTAAGAGTTCTCTTGTTAGACATGCCATGCAGTCTTCATCTACCCAGAAACGCTGGCCGCATTAGTGATCTGTGGTTCTCTCACTCTCTTGTCTCCCTCTCCTCTCTCATTCCCCCTCTCCTCGCTCTCCCTCTCTCTCTCTCTCTCTCTCTCTCTCTCTCGTCCTCTGGATATTGTTCATACTTGACTGCCGGCCATTCCAGACTAGGGGAGCCTTTTAACTTTGCCCATTAGCAATAAAGCTCCTGTGGCTAATTAACCATCCTTTAGTTTCCTCTGTGCAATAATGTCAATTCCAGTGTAGGTCCTCGAGGTGAAACGGTAAAGAGGAAGCATGAGGCTCTGGGACATTAGGGAAGTGTTTGAAAAGCCTTTACTGAATTCCCAGCAAATCCCAGTCAGTTTCTTTGCGTTTAACATCATTTAGTTTTGTGCCTTTAATTAATAATGGTTCTAATTCATGTTAAGAGGGAATGTCGTCTCCATAAAATTGTGCTGGTGTACTTCTGAATATTTTCCCGGCAGTGTGCCCTCTTTGGCATTAAAACAAGGGTAGCTTTTTCTGGTGTAATTATGTGACCAAAGCCGTTTACACCTCAGTCCCTCGCTCGTCTCCCGGGTACCTCTGCTGAACGCCCGTCTGTCAGTCAGTTGCTCAGTGTGTCCTGACACGCGTCTGTTTGTCCTCCAGCCAGCGTTGAAGAAAAACAGAAGATCTATGAGGAGGCCTGGGTCAAGTACCCTAAAGGACTGGTGCCTAGGAGACTCCCTCTGAACTTTTTATCAGGTTAGTTGTTTTTGTGTCTTGTTCCAGACATGTGTTGCAGTGTTTTCTCATTGCAAAAGTTTGAGTCGTCATGGCGAAAAACAATCCTGTAATTCCCATCTGCTACTGATCTCTGCAGCCCTAGAACAAAGCTCGAAAATGAAAGCGGTGCATGCAGTTTAGACCTCTTTCTCTTGGGTGGTGCACCAAACGGCACGCCACCGGGCCTGGTTAGCTGATAAGGTGTGCCACTGTTTACACACACCGCCACTGCATCTGCATTGGAGTTTATCCGGAATGTTGGCACCGTATTGATACGTATGGCCCGTTTTATAATGAAGGTGGTGTCTTTCCCCGAGGAAATGTGCAGGCGTTGGGTGGGTGGAGGTGGTGGTCTGTGGGTTAAATGTATAAACAATAATCATTTCTTTTGATTTGGTTATCATTCTTTCTGCACAGCTGGCACGTAGACTGCAGACAGTTCTTGGAGTAGAATAGTTCCGAGGCCCGTTGTCCTCTGGGTCTGTGGAGCTGACTAAGCGTATGTGGATGGCTGTAACACATCTCTTCGAGACGCCCGTTTTTGCCCCCAGTTCTACAGTTTCTTCACCTTCCTCTACATAGGTCTTTCTCTCGTCTTTTTCGAAGATTTAAAATCCAAAATCGAATGTTGATTTGTTCTGTTCTTGTCTGCCTCGAGAGCCATTGTAAGAAAACGCCTATTTTTAAGAGCATATATTTGGCTTCCAATGTTATACAACACGGATAGAGCCTAAAATAATAATTGTGCCGTGTTTTAAGCATTAACAATGTAGCTTAAGCCAAGGTACGTTTTCTACTTGGGGAAATACACATTTTAACATACCGTTAATGTTTACATGTAAGTTAGTGTCAAACTTTGCTCCTTATTTAACTTGTGCAAATGTGCTACAAAATTAATTAACCATTTTTTTAACGCTTCCCACCCTCTCTTTTCCCCCCTCTTTCCTTCTGGCATCTTCTAATCCTCAGGACAATCACATTTCAAAATATAAGTCCCCCTCAACATTAGGTCATCGTGTTTATATAGTAACCACTTTGGATACATTTTGACATTTTTAAAACATCTTGTCATCTTGCCCGTAACTCCAGTAGCAGTCAGCGTTTGTGTTTGAGTGCGTCATATGGCCAATAACTTGTTCATTTTACTTGGCTTGGCAGTGTGCAATGATTTATTTTTTTTAAAGCATGGTTGAAAAACGTGCCTAGTCCATGTTCAGGCTGTCGCTATAAAGCATTCTATTCTTGATCAATGTTTATTTATTTCTGCTGCTGTTTTCTCACTAAAATGGGAGGAGCCCTCTTCCTTATATGGCTTTGGGGGCGGTTACCATCGCTAATTACAGTAAATGTGCTGATGCAAGCGATTCAACCTGAGCAATTTCGCCAGTTTTGAGTAATCCAATTTGTATATCTCCATCTCCACCCTTTGGCACGGTTGGATTTCAGACTTGGTGGTCGGCCATGGCCGTTTAATGGTGGGGACAACGCTGAAGGATGTATGTAAAGAAAAACAGCTTGCAGGATTGCAAGACGACAAACGCAAGATGTTCAAGATGTTAAATCTTGTTTTGCTTTTTTAATTGGTAAAACCTTTCCTGTCTCTGAACAGGTGAAAAATTTAGGGAGTGTCTGGATAAATATTTAAGAATGAACTTCAGCAAAGGCTGCCCTCCGGTTTTCACCACGTTGAAGTCCCTGTATCACGACAAGGAGAAGGTGAGGACTGCTTAAGTTTCTCTGTTGCACTGCTCTCTAACGGCAATCCTGTCACCCCAAAAACACTGGCGCGTTATCTGCTGGCTTTGAATGACGTGTGTGTACTAAGAAAAAGGTGGGAACCTTTTGTGTTACAGAAAATCTCGTTTTTTTGTTTTTGGTTAGAGCCATTGGCTACCTTTTGTGTTTCCAGCTGTTACCTGTCGGATTAATTTGCATTTTTTTTTTCTTCGTTTTTTTCCCCCCTGCAGGTGTCAATAATTGAAGAATTAGTTGTCAGTTACGAAACCTCTTTAAATAGCTGCCGAATGTTCAGTCAGAACGGTAAGTGTGACCCTTTTCCTAAACCTCTCTGAGCGACAAAGCCAGCACCCCTCTCTGGCACCGTGCACGGGTGAACGGGAAGCTTACGTGGCAAGGGGTGCACCCCCGTGTGCTTGCAGACGACGGGAAGGAGGAGCCTCCCACCACTCTGCTGTGGGTCCAGTACTTCCTGGCCCAGCACTATAATCAGGTGGGCCAGCAGACCCTTGCGCTGGAGTACATCAACGCCGCCATCGAAAGCACGCCGACTCTCATCGAACTCTTCCTCATCAAAGCCAAAATCTACAAGGTGATTACAGGAATGTCTCATTTTCCCCATTCTGCATGCATGTGCGTGTGATTATAAAGGACTTTGGCTTGTCACTCTACCTACTCCAATGGAAAAAATAACCATTTACTAAAAGTTCCTTTTCTAAGATGGTTGGTTTGTCCGGCTGTTTTAACGCAGTCTAGCCACCACCTTTAGGGAGCTCCTCTGGTTCATGGTCGTAGTGCAGTGATGAACACTACGTCCACTCACTCCCGCAGCACGCCGGGAACATCAGAGAAGCCGCGCGGTGGATGGACGAGGCCCAGGCGCTGGACACGGCCGACCGCTTCATCAACTCCAAGTGCGCCAAGTACATGCTGAAGGCCGGCATGGTGAAGGAAGCCGAGGAGATGTGCTCCAAGTTCACACGGGTGAGGGTTAGCTGAGACATGCCTGTTTTATCACTACAGAGGTGAAGGGGGGAGAGAACGGGATGCGTTTTATGCTGGTTATGGTTTTGATCATTTAAATACCTGTGGTGTGTGTGTGTGTGTGTGTGTGTGTGTGTGTGTGTGTGTGTGTGTGTGTGTGTGTGTGTGTGTGTGTGTGTGTGTGTAATATATACTTTTGTCTCTTTAAATGAGTAAAAAGTTATTTTTATTAATGTTATGAGAAAAATGTAAGTTTACATACTTACTAGCGTCCAGATAATTCCCTTATTAGTTTGAAGACCATTTTTTTAATGGTCTTTAACTGCATGTTAAAGGGGAATGTGGGAATGTGATAAAGCGATTAATATTGCATCCCACTGGCTCCCTGTCCCTGGACATCCATTGGTGGGAGACGTGAGAATGCGGGGCATTCTGGGCTGTGACGGTTGCTCTCTCCCTGCAGGAAGGTGCCTCGGCGGTGGAGAACCTGAACGAGATGCAGTGCATGTGGTTCCAGACCGAGTGTGCGCTGGCCTACAAGTCCATGAAGAAGTACGGGGATGCGCTGAAGAAGTGCCACGAGATCGAGAGGGTAAGCCCGCCTCCGGCTCTGCGTTTCCATGACGACCCTCCCCCGGTCCCCTCGGTCATGGTTCCCTCCCCCCTTTCCCCTACCGGCAGCATTTTGTGGAGATCACGGACGACCAGTTTGACTTCCACACGTACTGCATGAGGAAGATGACGCTGCGCTCGTACGTGGACCTACTGAAGCTGGAGGACGTCCTGCGTATGCACCCCTTCTACTACAAGGCCTCCCGGACGGCCGTGGAGATTTACCTCACCCTGCACGACAACCCCCTGACGGACGAGAACAAGGAGCTGGAGGCCGACACAGGTGTGTGAGGGGAGAGTGCCTTCAGGTCACTAAAAGGCACAACTGCATCTGTGTTGACAGCAACGCTCCTCATACATAATGGCAGGTTTTGAGCTTAACCATATCAGATGTGCATTGTGTCTAGTGGTTTTCTCTACTGCCTATTTCAATTAGTTTTTTATTTGTACCTGTTAGTCACATAGCTGAGCTTTAAATTGTCATCTTTAAAAAAATGTAATGGGTACTAAAATCTTTTTTTTTTTTTATGTAGACCCAGATAATCAGGTCTACCTGAGTGACAGACAAGATAATTAATTGAAAAAGAACATAATAAATTAGTAGGAGCATACAGAAAGAACATCCCTATCACACAATTCAAATTATTTGTGTTTAAAAATAGAACCTCCGTGTGGGAGGCTGGACCCTCAACACCACTGTCAAGCGCAGTCCGTTTAAAGCCTAAACCACCACTGTGCAGCGCAGTCCGTTTAAAGCCTGAAGGAGCCAGTTCCAGTCTGACGTGCGTGACCTCCGCGCCCATCTCTCCACAGCGAACCTGTCGGACAAAGAGCTGAAGAAGCTTCGGAACAAGCAGAGGCGTGCGCAGAAGAAGGCCCAGCTGGAGGAGGAGAAGAAGAACGCCGAGAAGGAGAAGCAGTTGAAGAACCAGAAGAAGAAGAAGGAGGAGGACGACGAGGAGATAGGAGGGCCCAAGGAGGAGCTCATACCAGACAAACTGGCCAAGGTGGGCGATTGGTGATGAGAGACGGGTGTGTTGACGCTGAAGGATGACAAGGTGGGCGATTGGTGATGAGAGACGGGTGTGTTGATGCTGAAGGATGACAAGGTGGGCGATTGGTGATGAGAGACGGGTGTGTTGACGCTGAAGGATGACAAGGTGGGCGATTGGTGATGAGACGGGTGTGTCGACGCTGAAGGATAACAAGGCAGAGGGTTAGGGCTACGATAACTTTGGTACTGAATTTTACTGACGTTCGTTCTCTCAACAGGTTGAAAATCCCCTGGAAGAAGCTGTTAAGTTCTTGACTCCTTTGAAAAACCTAGTGAAAAATAAGATAGACACTCATCTGCTGGCGTTTGAGATATACTATAGAAAAGGTAAGTTGGTCAGGTCAAGAGGGTGAAGACCAGTGCCGTACCATAAGATTGCTTTCAGTTATTTTGGTAAAGCCAAAGTAGTGTGATTGGAAAATGTGTAAGAATGTTGCATCAATTGATAAACACACCATGAAGCGAGTTTCAATTATTTGTTCAGAAGATTTGTGCAGAAACGGAGAATATGTAGAGTTACATTTTTTTACGAGGAGGAATGTTTTTAAAGGTGTTGATGGTTAGAGTCAAATTATGTGCTGTCAAAAGCATTTGAGTGTACCGCTGTGTAAAAGCGCTCTTTGTGCCTTGTAGAAAAGTTCTTGTTGATGCTGCAGTCTGTGAAGAGGGCATTTGCCATTGACCCCGACCACCCCTGGCTCCACCAGTGTCTAGTGCGTTTCTTCAAAGGAGGTGAGCTCCCCCCTGTCCCTCTGGGACTTTTAAAGGCCTCTAATCCACGGGCTTTCCGAGTGGAAAGTACCAAAGACTTTATTCTGTTAATCGCTATGTCAATACGCCGAAAATGTGGGGTCTACCATCCCTTGAACTCTGTGCCCATGTCGTGCCGTTGCCCACAGTGTCTGAGAGCAAAGAGCTTGCCGAGCCGGTGCGTACGGTTCTGAAGCAGGAGATCGCTCGGCTGTTTGGCGAGAGCAGCGGCAAGCGCTTCAACGAGGCCTTCCTCAGCAGACACTCCAACTCCATCCCGCACAGGGTGGCAGGTAAGTGGGTGAGGTGGGGAGAGTGTGCGGCAGTTCCACCGTGCAGGATTCAGTGTGACACTGGGCCTGGGTTTTTCCTCTCGCAGCCGCCAGAATGATGTTCTATCTGGACCCCTCCACGGAGACAAAGGCTGTAGAACTGGCAACGGCGCTGGACGAATCGCTGAGCGGCCGGGGCATTCAGGTACAGGCGTACATCCCACCCGCTATAATACCAGGGACCACGTCCCAAAATGCCACACCCTTCTGTAATGTTCGGTTTCTTCTCAAAGCAAGAATTCAGTCAAGAATTTCAATGTTGACAATACGACAGCTCACAAAGCAAGCACAGGGTGGGGAGGGGTTCAGTGAGGCACAGTCTTAAATGTGGTCCATTCACCCCTCCTCAGATCTGCACAGAGGTGCTGGAGAGCCTACGGGACGGAAGCCTGGGCGACGCCCAGGAGAAGGCAGAAGCTTACCGAGTGGACTGCCACAAGCTCTTCCCCTACACTCTGGCCTTTATGCCCCCGGGCTACGAGGAGAACATGAAGGTGGCCGTCAACGGTGACGTGTCGGCAGAGGGCGAGGAGCTGGCCAATGACGTGTGAGAGGGTGGAGCCAGAGCGTGTGCGTGCGTGCGTGCGTGCGTGCGTGCGTGCGTGCGTGCGTGCGTGCGTGCGTGCGTGCGTGTGTGTGTGTGCGTGTGCGAGTGCGTGCATGTGTGCCAGGGAAGGGAGGCACCGTGAGGAGCCTGCCGTCGTTTTCGGAAAAAAAAACCACCGCCAACGTTCTGTACCCAGCCCCCGCACCACCCCTTAGCACCGCGGCCTGGACTAAAAGCGTTGTATTAACGTTGCATTGACGTTGTATTAAGAGGACAGAAGGAGCGAGAGTAAAGAAGAAAAGAGAATATTAAAAAAATGGCCATTTTACTTTTTTAAAAATCTTGCTGATGACAACTCTAACTGATAAATAAAAGGTAGAAAAAAATCCTCTGGAGACAATGAACAACACTGTGTTAAAAAGTCCACCACTCGCTAATATCTACTTTCCATGTTTTTAAAGTAATTTATAAAGAATAGAAATATGAAAATGATTATAACAAAAAAAGAGCGTGGGGAGCCTGGTGTGGGAGCAAAGGTGTGAACCAAAAAAAAACCACTCCACTGAACTGAAAGGCAGGAAAAGTTTCCTGGAAAGGGTTAACGCTCTCCATCACTCGGTTCATGTGCTGTGCCCCATTCCCTTGCTGAAAGCGGCAGAAGACGTCTCTCCGCAGATGGAGAGGTCAAAGGTCAACGGGAGCGAGGTACGGGGCGGCACGTGCTTTGATTTAGCTTTTTTTCCCCCTCCCCTTTAGTTCTAACGGGTTACAATGTGAAAATGTGAAAAAGCTCCATCGCCGTTAAACTTTCTTCCACTGTTTTTTTTTTTTTTTTTGGGTCTCACAGTATATTTAGTTTCCTTTTTTTGTTTGTCCTAACCTAAAGAAATAAGTTTTACCTTTTGTAACGGTCCTCCCCTGAAATCTTAAGTCTTCAAATAAAGCAGGCATTTGTCTATCATACTGAATTTTGAATACTGACCACCCCTTCCACACAAACACACACACACACTGAAGGTCATGACGTTCTGCCTCAGGAGGGAAAGTGTAAGTGTTCAGTGGGTGACACAAAGACGGGCTAGCTGTCAGTCACCTGCGGGTGGTCCGGCTGTTTTGTGCCGGAGTTCCAACCTGCGTGGTGAGCCATCCATCCCTCTGGGTCTTTTACACGCGCCAACGTGTTTGTTTTCGGCTTTGTCATTTACTTAAAGCCCTTCATTCAAAAAATATATATGGTGTTTCTCGTTCAAAAGTTTCAGACAAGCCCCATACTTTGTACATTTTCAGAATGGGGGCCAATTAAAAAAAAATATATTTTTCTCCAGAGCAGGATCAGCTTACTTTTTCAGTTGTAAAGTTACTACCCTTGTTGTCCAACACAAAAAGAGGTACCAAATACACAATGCAATAAACTGTTTTGAAAAACAATCGTGCGTGCCTTTTCCGTTTGCTCTACCCAGGTGATCGGTCGACTGTCGATCTGCTATTGACTGCCAGGAAGGAAAACCAAAGCGTGGAAATTAGCTCTGAGTGCTTGTGTACTACAAGTGTGACATTTAGCAATTTTCGTCTTGGACCTTGGTTTCTCCTGTACTGACTTTGGGGATATTCTTAGGCGTTTTAAGTAAATGGAGGAGGTCTTCCACGATTCGTGGAAAACCACTTTGGTTTTCCATACCTACTTCTGCACATAAGAACAGGTGGAGAACCGTTGAAGAGGGTTGCTCACGTTTAGACAAGACTTGACCAGTGTTGTGGATAGCTGGGTGGAGGGTGGTTCTGAGCTTCCACCGCAGACTGATGGAGCGCTCGGTGGTCAGAACCCTTGGGTGCGAGGGAGACTGGGGTTCTGACCCAACATGAGAAGGTCGTCTGCAGTTTATAGCTTTATCTTTTTCAGCCTAGTCCACTTGGTGGCACAGTAGAACCATAAAATTTAATTTTCCGAATTGTAGTGCTATCAGGCAAATATTGAAGCTGAAGCCATAATTGGATTTTGCAAGGTCAACTGATACTGTACGCTGCATAAAACAAACATTCTTATGATTTCTGTTTTGATATGATTAAAAATTCTGATATGATTTAGATTGATGGTGACCTTAAGAAAGTTTACCTTTTATAAAAGTAAAGAGGTTCAAATAGGTTTCATCTGTCCTTCCAATAAAATTAAATTCCAGAACACAATTTTTTATTCAGGTGATGATTCATGACGATCGTAATGTGTGCCTGGCTATGGGACTGATCCACCAGTCACCATGTTTGAATCAGTGACTAGAATGGCTCTGACAGTGACCATAGGTCAGCTGAGGACACACAATGGCCCTGTCAGTTAGAAGGGCAGAACTATTGTAGTCATTTGTGTATGGTGTGCAGCGCTGTCATATCTCTAATACGCATCTTGTTTTCATGGAATTCATCAGGACTATCCAGTTGAGATTTCCCATTGGTCACTGCTTCTATTGATCCGATTCCCAGTAATCCGCCAGGGTAGACACATGGGACCTAAGACGAAATGTGCACAGTTGTCTTTGGCTGACAAATTAACAACACGAGCACTCAATGTAAGACACTGTAGGGTTGAATGATCTGTGGTAACTACAGACCTCTTTTTTTTTTTTTCCCCAGCACTTTTCCTTAGATGAAAGAGCAGTACAGACTCGCCCCCTAGTGGTCAGGGCACTGCTATGGTAGCACTTCAGCATCAGTTCCTCGATTTAAACTCTTGAGAAACATTATCTCTCGGTTTGGTAAGGAGCCTAGAAACTACATGTCAGCCAATTGTGGCTGACATGTAGTCCACTGTCACGCCCAGGTTATAGTCTAATCCACTCTGCACCCTTGCTGCAGTACGTACATCTTTGGTATGGATATTTACACCATACCAGATTCTCGGGCCATGTTCATTTTGGGTGCAAAGAAATTGGTGACGTTCCTAACTGTGTCGCCGTGCCTACGGTACTCGGGTAATAAAACGGCAATGTTACATCGCATCTTCGCATCTTCACCGTGCAGTGAAGCAATTTTGGTTAAAAAGTAGCTTTTATATAGGTTATAAAAATATGTTTTTGACAAGTGTACCACACTGCTCCGTGGTTGATGGTTTACACACTTTGCCTAAGGGTTTTTTTTTTTTATAACCGGAAAAATTCTTAATGAATCGGTTTAGTGGAATAAATCTACTTAGGTATCAACAGAAAATACACACACTGGATAGACACAATGCTCCTTTTGTTGCAGTACAGCTGACCTGCTGAAGGACGAAAACCCATAAACCACAGCTCTTAGACGTTGGACTCACTGGCTAGAGGGGAAGGAATCTTTTCCTTAATAGGGTGTCACTGTTTTTCTGTACTCTGTGCTTGATGGTCTACTTAAGCTGTACGTAAAACATCTGCTATTCATCTGTGCTCTGGGACAACTTTTTGTAACAACGCCATAACAAAAAAGATTATCTGATTGATTGAATATACCATGAAATTAATGATCTGCTGCCCCATACATATTAAAAATGCTATTGACCTGACAGAGAATTGCCTTTGTCAGCACCCAGCTGTGAAAGGCAATGGCCCAGGACAGGAGCACTGCATTCCCAAATGTTAGCGGCCATGCTACTTGGTACGCCCAATAGGTTAGGAGTGCAGTAATGGCTGAGGAAATGGAAATGTTTTGCATCACAGCTAATCAGATTTACTTAGACAGATTTAACAGATCATGAGATCATGTGCCCATCAGCAAATAGGACAATTCCCCATTGCCACAGTGTCACAATCGACCCGTCAAATTAGACCTGGACAGAATAAATGGACACCCAATTTCATACCAACTCCAAAAGAGTTGCTTCATCACCAACAGTAAATACACCGTGGCAGCTGGCACCTACTTACCTAATGGGACATGACGTTAATCAAACAGTTTTGCTGATTTAGAATCACTGTGACACCGAGCGCGTCAAGTGTCCCTTTCAATGACATTCAACGCACCAACACCAATTTGCAACATTACAGGTCAAATGAGTAAAGAAACACAGTTTAACGGCACAGCTTTAAAAAAAAAAATCTCTTTCAAAAATTTAGCCATTTGACAAAAGCCTTCAAGTACACCCAGTACCCTTTTTTCGGCAACACACAATTTCTGTTGTCAGTTTTTTCCTTTTTATACAGAGTGTCCATCAGTCCGACTAGGGAAGGTTTAAACCTTTTACCTTTCTGTGACACTGAGCGGCAGTTCCAAGTTTTCCTTTGTAGGTAAAGGCTGTTTAATTCAACTTTGAACCACAGGGGAGAAGCACTGAAAAAGCTCAATATCGACCGACATTGAGGAGATTGCAGACTCTTAACACATCTGTGGCTTCATCCTTGCAGCACAACATCAGTGATCTAACACTTTACACAGGGAGCCATCCCCGTCATATTTAATCCTGACACACTTGAATGAGGATATCTGGAGCCCTCGCAATGAGTCCACATTTAATCATTCCTTTATGGGGGTTTTTTTTAAGCAGATGTATATTCATTTCATTTGCATTGTAAAGAATTACATTACACGGGTGAGCCAGTTACATTTCAATTGCGACAAACTCTTACAGGCCATGTATTAACTCATAATTGATTTTTTTTTGTGAGCTGGCATACGTAATTTAAGTGCTAGCAATGACAAAACATAAGAGATGACAATCTATATAAAATTACCAATTTTAAGCCTACCCCGCCGAAGACACAGACAAGTTCTGCGTGGAAGAGTGGAGACCAGGCAATGAAAAGGATCTGGCGGTATATTTTAATACCTTATTGTAAAAGATGACCGCTAAAGAAAGTAGAAAGTGCTGTGCAGCGCACTTTAACTTTCCCCGTCACTCATAGAGACGCCATAGCCACTATATATTCTGGACCTTGCAGCGGATGCAGAAATAAATTCGCGTGTGTGAGACTAGAAACTGTCAACCTGTCTCCCTCGTCAAATTTGAGAGAAACAACCAAAACAGAACTTATCCGTCTTTTGAGTTTAAACATGCCTTTGGACGCCAGAAGCCTTTGAATAATACTTTGCTCTTTGAATAATAGTTTGCATAATGTATTTGGCATATATAGGAGCAAATGACAGTGGTGGTGTGAGTGCATATTCCTAGCTCAGTAAGGCGTCTTTACTCCGTAGCAATCTGGGTAATTTAGCTTCCCTTGGATAGGGCGACTGAGGTTCGAGTCTACAGTCGTCAGTAACCCCCTGCTGTCAATAGTGTGATTGGCCTTTTAAGGGAGAGGTTGACGTTCAAGTCCACCCTCACTGAGAAATCCTTTTTGTGCAAACGGGCTGTGGTGCAAGAAGTGCCACGTTAAAGGGGAGAGTAGTTTTTTTTACTTTTTTTAAATACAGACATTATTTATCGGAACGCTCAGACAGTTGATCTATCTTAAATAAAACCCTAAACATATATAACTGCACCCACAGCCAACTTGCAATACATTCTTAGATATTTAATTTACAGTATAAACATTAAACTAATCCACCAGAGGTATGTTGTCTTCAAGCCCATTTATTCAGGTACAATGTAATCTAACAATGCAGTCAGAACAGTGTATTTCAAGCTTCTCTCTCGTTCTCGCGAGTATTGGTATCGTGTTGTCAGTACGTGGCGACTCCGTCCAAACATAACAGGGAGTTCCTTGCTAGAGTAAATTGGGTAGCTGGGAATTTTAACGCACTCTTGCAATGATTGTGCATATTTATTAAAGAACAAACAAGTTATATAATTGGTAGATTTGGCTTTTAATGACATAATTATTGAGACATTTGAACGTTCTTAGCTAGCTGTATTTTACAAACCGCCGTCCATCGACAACTGTATAGCCGGGATGGATACATCCGGTGAATTTACCACTTCTCTGCCTGGGACCTCTCTGCCTCCACCCCGTTCTCGAATCTTCAAAATTATAGTAATAGGAGACTCCGGTGTGGGAAAGACGTGCCTTACCTACAGATTTTGTGCTGGAAAGTTTCCTGACAAAACCGAGGCCACCATCGGGGTTGACTTCCGTGAAAAAGTTATCGTAATTGACGGCGAGAAAATAAAGGTAAGGCATTCAAAGTATACAGGTAGTTATATAGCTTCCTAACTAATTTTCTTCGCCATAAATTGCTGTATTGGGCGCGTGCATGTGTGCGTGCATGTATATAAGATCAGAGAACGTACATTAAACAGTAATAATATCTCGTCAAATGCACTAGCCCTGTAACTACGGGTAAGGTTTGAGCCACCAGACAAGTTCCTACCTGGAGAGCTTTTTGGACAAGATAAATACGCCTCTTGTTTTTTTGTTGTAACTATATTTATAGTTATTATTGCCTGTTCATTAAGAGTAGATTACTGCTTTTTGCTATATATATAAAAATGTGTGTATGTATGTATGTATGTGTGTGTGTGTGTGTGTGTGTGTGTGTGTGTGTATATATATATATATAGTGTGTATGTATGTATGTATGTATGTATGTATGTATGTATGTATATATATAAAATGTATGTGTATTTGTGTATATGAAATTCAGATACCTACCTTGTATTGTTGTGAACAAAGGCCTCATTAGTATATTCATATATTAATGAGGCCTTTGTTCACAAGGCAAAGGTTACACAAAGGGGGCTCTATTCCTTTCCTTTCGTTATTACGAATTATCATTGCTTAATCACCATGATACTCAAACGTGTAGTTAAACATTTTTTATTTGAGTTGATTCATGGTAAAATCTTCAGGCATAAAAAACAATAATTGCAAATTCCTTGAATTTTATCTGGTGTCATTCAGGGTAAATCCTGATTCACGTGTTTTTTGTAATCCATTTATAACTCACTATGACCTCATAATGCACACGTTTGTGTAAAAAGTAATCTACAATCCGTAATTGTTATGGATGTGGCTCACCCCATGGTAACAAATCCTAAATATGAGTATTGATTATTCAGAAGTACCTTACACCACTTCCAGTCTGCCACCTTTTGATTTAAATTTAATTAGCCTGTGTGTTTTACTGACACTTTCCCAGTGACTAATGAGATTTTCTGGATTGTGCTCACTTAGAATGACATCACCCAACTGCATTGTCCTAGTGCCTGAGACGGATAGCTTAAACATATTCCCATACCCTTCTTTAAATTTTTCAATCCCCAGCAGCCTCTTAAAAAACAAATAATTAGCATATCAATAGCTTTTAGAAAAAGTATGCTAATTAAATACTCATAATTTTAGCTAATGTTTAATGTATGTAATGCACGCCTGTAATACATATTTAACAGGAGGGAGAGTTTTCAGTCTGCCGTTGTCTGGCATTCCCTAAGCCAAGCCACGCTTCGCTCTGATCCTTCAGCAAGCAGTGCGACTGCATTGCAGTTCATAAGTGATGAGTGGATTAAGTAAAAGTTTCAAAACAGTGCTCGAACAGCTCAAATATAATGTCCTTGATGGTCGGCACCTGGTAAGACCGCTTTGTCAGAAGGAAACCCGCACCGCGGATCTGAAAGCAGGACATTTTTGTTGTATAACATGGTGGATTTGTCTTTGTGCCCTGCCATAGCAGGCTCCTCTGTGCCGTTGTTATTCTGGGGTTGTGTACAAAATGCTAATGCATATCAAATGTCTGATTAATGGCTTGGCTTCTGCACGGCACTCTCAGCTTCTCAGGAAGTAGCTTTGACTGCCCTGCGGCGTCTTTCCAAACCAATCAGGGAGACTGCTAGCTGTCGGCCCAGTTGTTCAAACTGACGTGGGAAAAAAAACAAAACTTTTTTTTTTTTGGAAGTGAAAGTATAGGTTTTTATTCTAGTATAAACAAAAGTAGAACTGTTCAAGTGCAAACCAGCAAATTTCACTGTCCAAGGCTTGGGACTTCGAAACACAATCAGGCATTTGACACGGTTTTTTTTTTTTTTTTGACGTTTTAAATAAACTGTGAATTAGCTTTAGTAAATGAATCATGGCATTAAACTGCAGAATTGGCGTGACTAAACAGACTCATGGTTTCAATTAGGCTCTCAGTTAAATGAAAGTTGTGTTGCGTCATACTCTTGGCAGAATGGGGGCTTAAACCTACTTACGATATCCCTTACTTGCGACACATTTTGTAAGGTCTCAGCTTTTTTAGTTAATGTGCAAAAAATGTTTTCTGGAAAAACATGTACATTCACACATGATATCCATGTATATAGTTTACAGACACCATTCAGTGTGTCTAAGGGATAGTCTGCATGCATCACTGTTGGTAAGGGCTGTCAAAACCTATGGCTTGGTCACTGTTTGTTTGTTTGCCATGTTTCTGTCTGCGCTAATCTTGCTTTTAAGGTACTGTCCTTTGTTCAGACACCATGCTAGGGAGGCGTAATTACACAACGTGCAGCCTGCCATTTAAGGACGACTGAGAGACTTATAAATTGGTAGAACTCCACATGTGTCTGCCTTTTAAAAATCCCTAGCCTGATGGCGCAGTGAATGAGACAAGGTTACTACCCACAAAACACCAGTCCTTTACAAAGCTACCTGACGCGTGAGTTCCCCGTCTTCCACTCACTTTAGTCTAGTCAGTTGCAAAGCCACGAACTGGTGCGGTGTCCCAGTGAGGTGAAAGTTTATCCGTCCACAGCACTGACAATTAGTGGTAAGATTCAGGACCAAATACTGTATATTTCTATAGGTACTGAGCAAGTTTCTCTGTACAGCCATCAGTGTTTACTTCTAGACAACAGCCTCTCCAGCATCCATTGCGTATCTGAAACGGAGTTCAGACCAATGAATGCACACAATTAGAAGACTGTAGCCAGGAAGAGGCTACTGTTGACTTGAATACCATAAATGACGAAAGGCAAGAGTCTCTGACTTGTTTTCCCACCAAAGCAGAACTTTTGTAGAGGTTTCTTGCCTAAAATGTGCATTTAATGCCCAGGATGAACTGGGCCAAAGCTGAATTTTAAGTAGCACACACAATTGGTGCTAAGTGGTTATTTTGTGTAACTGAATACAATAGTGAATTCTTGCACTAGTTTCAATGGGAAATTTGTAAGGGTGAGAACCATTATGAGTGACAAAGGTTTACTAATAGCGTAACAGTAGCGCTATGATATGGCAATTTAGATTTTTTCTTGCTGAATTAAAAAGTAAATATATCGATATTTTATATACTGAAAAGAAATGGGTAAGTCTCGTTTTATATACATAATAGTACAATTGTGCGTCCAAGAATATGATGCATTTTCTGTCTTTACTTGGAAGAATCATTCGACAGCTTGTTATTCATAGCAACAAAACAATCTGGTGGCTCTGGTTTACTTTCCATCCAACACGGCTGCAGACAGATCACTTGCATCACCATGCGTCCCTCAGCGCTTTTCTGCTAAACCGCAGTCATTTTGCCCTGCTATTTCTGGACCCAACACCAGGAACACTGAAGCGCGTGTCCAAAAACCAATGACAGTTTACAAATCGCAGGAACGCTGAGTGCAAAACATGACCTTGCGTCGTGGGTCCACTAATGATCTTTCTTCTATCTCTGAGAAAACAATGATGATATGTAGCTTAATCCCCGTGTGTGTGTGTGTGTGTGTGTGTGTGTGTGGGGTGGGGGGGGGGGGGGCTGTATATATCTGGAGAGCGGGGGGACCCGGAAGGAACGGATGTTTTCCTAAAAAGAAAGTGCACA
>JAOYSI010073493.1:0-19836 GCA_025775065.1 Hiodon alosoides
GTGTGTGTGTGTGTGTGTGTGTGTGTGTGTGTGTGTGTGTGTGTGTGTGTGTGTGTGTGTGTGTGTGTGTGCTGGGGCATGTTCGTGCATGTGCCTAAAAGAGTTTTTTTTTTCTTCTGCCCTTTAAGTTCCAATTTCTCGATATCATGAAAATGTGTTTGATTTGGACATGTTTCTGCAAACAAACAGGTCTTTTTTGTTTTACTTTGGCAGATATTCTGCTTCCATCCTCAGAAATGACATCTTTCATGGGTAGGTAAAAAGTGAAAGGCAACTTCCCGCATGGAGAACACTGAAGGGAAAAATATTTTTGGGAACACGTTGACTCTGAGAAAAAGTGCTAAAGAACTAGTGTTTTGAATCAGACTTTCAGCATCAACATGCAGCCACTCAAAGGGCCACTCAAATCATTAGTGATATATATATATATATATATATATATATATATATCATATATATAGATATTTTACTGCGTCTCTTTGTTTGTATGCTCCCTCCACGTCAGTTTGTTATAACTCCGGCTGACAGCCCCCAATTCAGGATGAAGATGAGGCGGGTTTGACTAGACAGCACATGTCTTGGTCTCCGTTGATGTGCTGATGTTTGCCAGTAAACTAATCGCTAACTCATTAGAATTCTGAATTCTAAGTGCCGAATGGACGCAAATCATCCCGCCAGACCGCGCTCATGTAAACACAGAGCCAAGCCATTTGTTTTCAAGTATCAATCTGAAAGATTGAAATGTTTTATTTTCCCATGGCTTATTTCCTGTAGAAACAATGTGAAACTGCAAGAGAAATTGGTCAACGTTTTTCCTTTTAGGTCAGCAATAAAGCCTTGCAGTCAACAAACGGTTCAGATTTAGTCCATACTGCCCAAATGGTTTTATAGTAGTTCTCATGAATGAAAGACTGTGGAAGATGACAAAAGAGAATGTGCAGACTACGAGTGATGTCTAGGAAAGTCCATACATAAAAACCCAGGGGTGCTTTTGCTGACTGACATTAATAAGTTCTTAGCAATGTTGTTTTATATCTAATTAAAATCAAGCTATTTCTCCAAATTAAAGAAGTCACAGTGGCAAGGGTTAGGCAGCTTTTCCGTGGCTGTAATATCTGCTGTTCTCACTTCACCAGCTTATCCTATTTGCGACCGGTCAAATCACTGGCATCGTTTGAGTGGCAGGTCACTTCAGGGCCATCATATGAGTTACAGGTAGCTTCAGGGCCATTGTGTGAGTGACAGGTTGTTTCAGAGCTATTGTGGGCCATTGTGTGAGTGACAGGTTGCTTCAGGGCAATCATGGGCCATCGTGTGAGTGACAGGTCGCTCCAGGGCCATCATGTGAGTGACAGATTGCTTCAGGGCCATCGTGGATTGTGTGATTGACAGGTCACTTCCAGGCCATCATGGGCCATTGTGTGATTGACCGGTCACTTCAGGGTAATTGTGGATCATATGAGTGACAGGTAGCTTCAGGACCATCACAGATTTTGTGAGTGACAGGTTGCTTTCAGGGCCATCATGGATTGTGTAAAAAATAATAAAACACAAAAAAATTATTAAGAGTTTCCCTGATATAACCTTTGACCTTAATTACTGTAACTAATATCTATAATAAGTTTTGAGTCATGAACTGGAAACGATACCAGTGGCACTAGAACATTGTCACATATAGTTAATCCAAGTACAGATAGTAATGTCTTTAATGTCTTTAATAATCTTTGCATAATTGTTAGGATTTTACAAACAACAAAATTGTGTGAGCAAAATGCACACCCAATTTTAAACACCAGTGATACATTTCCTGCTGCTACAGCGTACCCTAACCTTTTGCCTTTAATGTTTCCTCTTGTGGCAGCACGCGACTGAAAGATACCATTGACTTTGTCAGGATTCTTTTGGAAGCTTCCTGCATACCAACCAGCAATACTTCCGGCTTCATGTTCTGCTTAAGTGAACTTTTGACCCTTTAACCCCCTGCTATTGCTCCAGCAGACCCTCTACAATCTATACTTGGCAAAATCAGCTCCAATCCCTCTCTATGAAGTTATGTTTCCAGAACTTTAGGGCATTCTGTGTGGAATGACATATAGTTCATCCTGCTGAAGTTGTGTTGAATTCATGTGTTAGGCTGTGAGATAAAAATGTTAATGTTTAAAATTGAAAGCAAACTTGTACACAACTGTGTTGATTGATCCGGTAGTCACAAAACGAACCCGTAAGAACTGTTGAAAAATGTGTCACAGCTTTGGGATAAAAATAGTTTCTTTGCCTATTTTATTAAACGCTAATTTCAAAACAACAAATATACCCTGAAAATGGGCAGTAACTTTCCTTATCTTAACTGATCCAGCCCAATTTAGAGCACCAACTTGTATTTGGAGCAGCAACATTTAGCTTTAGCTGTTTCACATATTTGTTAAATTAAATTGGACTCAATGACAATTTAGGGGATTCAGTAGCGTAAAAGATAAGCAAATAATGCAATGAAGAAATAATAACAAACACGCGTTTTATATTGAGAAAAAACAAATTACATTCTCCATTCATATACCATTAGTATCTGATAGAAACCTAATGGGGGGGTTGCGGTTTGTTAAAGTAATCTGGGCACATACTGTGAAAATCTGGCTCTTGATACCAGTTCACCTAATTGGTTAACAGGTTGTCATGGAGATGTCTTGTGACACAACAATGGAGGTCCCTTTGAAATTATTTAAAAACACTCCAGGGGAGCCTGGAGGTCATTTGGGGGCGGGAGGAGCTGAATAGAGAAAACTTTCTCTGATGATTTATTCTAGACTAGAGTAAAGATAAGGAAATTCAGCCTGGTGTTGTATTTGTTTTGCTTGCTGCTGTGTGTTCAGCATTTTAATTTTTTAATTTTAAGATATTCAGCACCATTACTAAAGGCATAAATCATTTTGGGCAACCAATTTATCTGCTTTAATGTAAAGAGGCACATCCCCTCACCATGATCCAGATGTGTTAATTTTAAGTTTTTGTGTTAAGTTTTTTGTGAGCTAAATAGCCAGCAAAAAGGTAACATATTTACAGAATTACCAGTCATTTGGAGTCAAATAAACTATAAATGCTGCAAGAATTGTAATTTTTTAAATCTCATCGGGTCACTTATTCCTCTGCATAAGTACACAAAAGCACAAGCCATTTTCAAATGTTTCTCAGACCACAACCAGCTCTTTATTTGACTTTTTAAGCATAAATATTATTTAGCAATATGTTTTACATTTGTGTATATACTTTACTACATACTATATAGATATAGTTAGCCTCAAAAAGAATAAGAATATTCTCAACCAACTTTGTTGCTCGGCTGGTATTTTGACTACTACTGCCCTCTACTGGGTATATTCCATAGTATACCCTTGAAATACTATTGAGCACTGAAAGGTTACGTGATTGGCCGAAAAACCACCGACTATGTGTGTCAAACCTCAAGCTTGACCCTTTCTGCGAAAAAAAGTGTCCAATTCCTTAGCCTCTTTTCTGCCAACTGTCTTAATATTTACATCTGCCATTACATCTACAAGCGTGGTTGACACAGTTGATTAAGTACAACTGTTCAGAATACGAACCGTCAAGTGGTCGTTATTTAGCAGGCACCCGTCAATGGCTTTGTTCTGTTATGTCAATTTAATTAGCTAGATATTTACTGAGATTGTATACTCCACCTCGTTCAGTAACGTACTTGTTTCTCGGCTCCTTGGATTTCACGGGACAATCTTGGGGTCTAATGTGGTATCCGCAACTAAAATATCCACGTTTTTGCATTTAACGGCCAGTTTCCAATGTATAGGTGCCTCGGATTACGTTTACATTTCAAATTTAAGATACGAACAGTAAGAAAAGTGATTTACGGAAGTAGATATCAACTTTTCTTAAGGTCTATATAAAATGACATCGTTGGTGACATCTTATTTGGCTTGTTAAATGTTAAGCTTGCCATTCAATTCAATTACCATTACCTGGACGATGTTTTAACCTTCAGGGCCTATGCCACTGACCCCGTTTAAACCCATCTCGTATCCTTTTTAAATTTCACTATTGTTTCTTTTTAGAGCCATTGTATTTTTTCTGGCATTCAGTAGTGTAAATGTGAGAGAAATGCAGCCCTAAAACTGATTTAGGGCTGCTAAACATGGCACTCTCCCCGTGATATTAATAAAATCATGTATTTGGGTATCCGAGCAGTTCCCTTACCATATTTTGTTGTTGTTGTGGTTATATTATACGCAATATGATGGTCTGGGGGGAAAAAGACATGAGAGGCTTAACGGTGGAATGTGTTGAGATGAGCACCTTGCACAGAAATTCTAGACATTCTAAATATGTCCAAGGCTCACGAACTATGCAAAACAGATTGAATCAGACCTAAAATGTTTTCCCAGCTGTGGAAAAGGTTGTTGTCGGTTTTGATTAACTGAAGTAATCCCGCTGTCGATGCCATTCCTTTCGCACAGTTTTACGTCCATCGTTAATTTCCGATGGATGAGAACTGCCAAACCGCACTGAAACGTCCATCCAAAACGGCATTCGTCACAGTGTGTAGGCTAATGTTCAATTTCCGGCGCAGACGCTCCCTTGCGTCTTGCTTCACATTCATTCTACTGATCACGTTAATGCGCGCTCACAGCTTGTTCTGTGTAAATTATAGCATGTTTCGAAAACGGTCGGATTCTAGGGAATGTCATTGTCCATCCCCATGAACACTTACGTAAAATGGTCTTACCAGCTTTTGGTGCTCATTAAGAAACATATAGTTCTAAAAATACAGGTGTCGGCTTTCATTTAAATGGCTGGCTAGCTTCACATCTGTTTTTTAAAATAAGATTTAATCGAATGTAGCCAATTAAATAGTTGTAATGTATTTGCTAATTTGTGTGTAGTCTGTGTCTTCTTCCTTTTTAGTTGTGTGAGGTCTACATTATTTCAGATTGAACATAAAGCTTGACTAAAAACTATTTGCCTGATGTTGCTTATTCTCTTGTTACTGAATTATGCGATGACAGCCACGTTTCTATTAGGTTTAAAACCATACACGCATTTCAGTGCAAGAGGACATTAAACCATGAGCCTGCCGAAAGCAAAGAAATGGCATCGACGCGGCTTTTAAGCCACTCAAGATAAACCCAAGGGACGGAGTTGGCTCCATTCTCTCTGAGAAGTCGTCATGAAGCTACTGAGGAGCGTTCTTTCACAGGAGTTCAGAGTTCCTCCGTTGGGAATAGGTCAGCCCAACCGAGGACTTCAGTCTTTCCCATGACGTTTTCTACGGTTTTTTCCTTCTCCATTCTGATACGTTTCAGTTATATTTTCTATTTTACACGCACAGTTTCTGTGGATGGATTCTACGTTTACTAATTTCAAAAATACACATTACAAGGAATAATTTCCAGGTAAGTTCGCGTATTTCATTTTCACGGGACAATATTACTAACAGAAAAATAAAATGTGCATGTTTAGAGTCTGGGCGCCACCCAGCGGTATAGAAAGTTAACTGCTGAGCTATCTTGCCTTATTGACAGTGAGTGAGAGATTTACTGATATAAAGCATAACATTGATTACTAACATAAACAAATCTAAAACATTTTGCTAAGACGTATAATCTGCTTTATATGAATAAAATATTAATATGTGTTTATCTTCGCAATTTCATCACCTGAAAAAACTGTATGTACAAATGTACAATGTACAAATGTAGATTCCTGCAAAAGCTTTGCATTTTGGTACACACTGTGTTTATTATTGTTGGTTTTAAAACTAATATTACCAGAAATAATGATGGTATTATTTTTATTATTATTATCTGCACATAGCCAAAATAAGGTTTGAAGGCTTCAGTTTGATAGGCTTTTGATGTACATTTCCATCCAGTTGTCTTGTTCTCAGTCCTGGCGTTACTGCTCATGGCATCAGGTTCTCCATGCTACGTCACTGCAATCTGGGGCCGCTCTGTTGAAAGCCCTTCCTTGGCCTTTTCTCGCCATTTAGTTCCCTGCCTTGGTGGCTTCTAACTCTTACCATTTCAACACGCTAAGCCAGCCAGCATGAGAATGAAGGTAAACCAATAAACTGTTCTGAGTATGTGTTTTATGAACAGGGAACAACGAATTACGATGCAACACCATGGCCTTCTGTTTTGACTGTCCTGAAGTAGATTTTATGCACAACTGGGGCAAAATGCATCGCAATGGTCATCGCCAAGAAACCTTTTTGTATGTGAATGTTGGTGAACCCCAACATAGCTATAAATAGTGCCGGCATTCGCCCAGACTATGAAGCTCAGGTAAGAAAGGACACCAACTTGTGGAGATTTTGGAACAAAAACATAATTTTTTCCACAAGCAAAATATCTGTTGTCCGCTTCATCCAGATACACGTTTTAGTCTTTTTTCATGGTATTCACTAGCAGACTTTTAAAGGCCAACATATCAGAGATTTATTTTGCACTGATAATGCAAGTGTGAGGAAAAGATCTGAAAACATCTACAAACGTGCTTCTTTATGGTATCACTCAACTTGTATTCCACGGGTTCTGTTGTCAGTACTTATGATGGTCAGAGAGTATGCTGGATTGCTGTCTTGGGGGCCTAGGCCCCTATTCCTGCTCCACCTTTGGACAGTAAAACATGCCACGCTTTGAGTACACAGTGATAACGTTGTGGGTTGCCTGGATAGGAAGGGGTGCTCCAGTCTCACACGTTAAATTGTTTACCATTTCTCTGAATTCCCTGTGTCAACGTGGCTTCTCAGTGGGGCCAGTAACACTATAGGTTGACATGAATGATCAGCTTTGGTGCTCCACCCATCTACAGATTTACATTTAGCTAATGTTATGTGTGGTGGACGTTTGTTTTTTTACCCGACGTGACCAACAGGGCAAGACACAAAAAACAGCACAAAATCAAGGTCCCACAAGGGAAGCAGATAACGATTTAGAAAGCACCTTGGTTCTTTGAAACTAAAGTTGAACATGACTACTCATCAGTGCATTAACCAGGATTGTTTTTTATAAACAAACATCTAGAGACAAAACTGTATAAAATTATAAACAATAATTCTGACCCTCGGGAAAGAGTATCGACGAGCAAAATAAATGTTGCAACTTAAATACAAGCTTAAATGGGGCTAATGTTTGTGGGTTTAAATATTTTTAAAGTCCGAAATCACCATAAAGGCGAGTATCGGAAGCAGAATTGTTCACTCTAATATCTACAATGGTTAGACTTCTGTCTGTAAGCGATAACGATGAAAAAAATTATTTTCAGAAGGCAAACACCTGAAATGTTTTGATGAGTGAAACACGCAGGTAATAAATGTATGCTTAAAACAATTTTCAAAGCTAAAATCGTACAGCTAGATTTACGAACTGCGGTGTAACTACACCTACTTGGCAATACAACCCCACTGTAACACGCAAGCGTGAACCTTGGCGTTCAGTTTGTTTACCATTCCGCTGAAAGCACATTCTAGGATTCTGCCCGGCGGACAAGACCAATCATTCTGATAGACGCGATATTTTATTTAACAAAAGCATCATCATTGTTATGCAATATTTAAATAACGTAGGCCAATTAACAGCACAAAAATCACTAGGAGAGGTGATTCACTGTGCATTTCACGCTGTTACGTAAAGATGGCGAGGCTGCTTCGCAACTTACTGTTGTTTATAGTTAAACTGGCGCGCAGGGTTGGCTATTGGTCGCTCATATATAGTTATTGTGCTCTCTGTACGTGCATTGCGCTTATTAAACTTTGGTGGAACATAATTACAAGGCCATCAAAAGTATTTAAATGGAAAATACGCGAGACTCCCCCTGCTTGCTTGAATGACACATCCTTGGGAACCCACTGTTATGTAAAAATAAAGGTAAGGCACATTTATCGTTACTCGTTAATTGCTAGGTAAGGTGCACTTTGTAATTTAGGGGCATGCAATTCTAATGCGAAATTCTAACGGAATTAAATGGCGTCTGCGTAAGAGTGAATTAATTGATTGAAATGCATTTATTCTATTTTAGAAGCTTACGTAACATAAAATGCGAGTTTTTTTCCTACTTAAATGTAATGTTTTGGCACTCGTCTTCCGTGTTACCGCAGTCTGCTGCAGCGGACCACTCCAAACGAAGCCGCATTTATTTACGACACAAGGAACGTTAATCACGTTCCAAAACCTCAAGTGCTTGAGATTCTGCTCACTCACGATAGAAACGACGCTGCGTTGGTATTAAATCACAGGAATAATACTACAATTGTGGTATAATTGCAGATTTCCCATGCCCGTTAACTCATTTTATATGACTGGTGTCGCTTGTCGCACACATTTAAATGTAGGGATGCGCACGTATGGAGCCAGGTGTAAACGCGATGTGTCATCAATCTAATTAACGTCTCAAAGCAAACATGCAAATAAGGTCAAATGGTTATGCGATAAGATCACTAAACAATTTGTTATTAATATCAAATTTTAAGTCCAATGCACGGTTGATACGTTGTAATATTTCCCGCGATATTTATTACAAAATATTTTCGTATCTTCATATGAACCGCCCAAGGTGGTAGGTGTCCATTACAGAACAGGTTTGGTTTTAGTCTGGCTGTCAAGACTGTATTTTGCTGTCGAAAAAGGTTTCTTACAAAAACGTTTTCCCTCAGGAGTCAGATACAATCAGCGTGCTTAGAAAGAGGCCACGGCTGACGTTGTGGACTGTGTCTGTTCTTACGTGAATATTGTTTTCCTGCTTCCACTTACAAGGAATCTGGCCTGAGATTCCACTACGTTGCGGCAGGGGAGAGGGGTAAACCGCTGATGTTGCTTCTCCACGGCTTCCCTGAGATCTGGTAAGGCGCTCAAAAAGTCACAACTGTGCACTCGTCTTACAACAAGAATTAGATTTTAAAAAGCATTGACAGACACTGTGCAGTGGCAAGACAGAGGTAAACACACCTGGAAGTTTCTGTTGGCGGAAATACTATACAGTGAACAGTAGATGGGATAGGCACATAATCGGTCTGATTCTAATGTGCCATCAAACTCGTTGAAGGTCTTCTCTTCGTTGAGAGACTAATAAGTGAGCTTAGGCTATATCTGTAAGGTGTTTGGCTCCATACATGGTTTTGGCAGAACATTGACTTTGGGTCTGTGGTTCTGTGAGCATTGGGGGATGGTGATAATGGCCAGTGCTTCGTTAACATAAGAAGAACATCACCAGCACAAATGTATTGTTTTATTTTATTCTGTTTTGACCATGATTTTTCCCCAGATATTTGGAATCGGCAGTTGATTCGGCAGTGATTTTGCATCTCTGATTCCTGCAACAGCACAATGTGAACGGAATGTGGATTGACCCACATTGTGGATTGAGGAGATTTAGTGCACTGCATTAAATACATTGCAATTTACTCAGCCCATTCCACTTGGAGGGGAGTCTTTCACTATAAACCTGCTGGGACCCGGGGAGCCACTGGGAACTGAGGGAACCATGTCCCCGGCACACAGCCAAAGCCCCAGTCTCAGCCCACTTTGGGTCACTCTTAACTAGTGACATGACCTACCCAGATAACAAAGGGTCCAGCCTGTGCTTAGGCACAGGTGATACATGATGGATATCCCAGTGGTGTTATTGATTAACAGCAACACTGCTGCTTAGTCTTGATATGCAAAGTCCTACCTTTATACCTTTGCGGTACTTTGGTTAATGGGTGGGAGGATGTATATGTTTAAATATGGCTGTGATATTACATTTTACAGAAGTGATGATTGTTTTTAATTATAGGAAACTGACTTAGTTGACCTGACCAGAAAGGCAAATGGCTTTGTGTCAGCAAAAGAAATGCTGGGGGTGAATGTAAGGTGTGTGGCTCCATCCACACCAGCCTTGTGACCAATCAGAACGCTGTTTAGAACGCTGCATCCTTTAGAAAAGGTATCCTGCTGCATAAATAGGTCTGATTTGTTAGTTACTCTGGATTAATCGTTCTGATCTGTTAGTCACTCTGGATGAGGGTATCTGCTTTGGAAATTAACATCAATCATGTAATTTTATATAGCAGTTGTGTTTTATCGGTGACAGAAATGTTCAATTGTTTCATTGTCTGTTCCTCTTTTTATTCTACACCTTTTGCTAGGTTGACACTCAGCTTTTCTTTGTGGCTGTATGTCTACCTTTAGCAGAGTTTGCAATCTATAGTTGTCAGCTACCTTCGTTGTCTTTGCCTGGTAATTTGGCTTCATCAGTACCCACTATGTTGCCACACCTGTGGTTGAGGAACTACATTTATGACCAGAAGGCCCCTGGTTTCAATCCCAGAGGGGGAAACTGCTGCTGCGACATTGAGTAAAGTGCTTAACCACGGTTGCTTCTCTAAATGGCCAGCTTCATCAAGTCTAAGTCTAAGTGCTAAGCAAATAATTTCTTGTCTTTAATCGCATCATCTTCAGGCTTCATTAACTTGTATGGTCCTTAGCAATCTAGTAGCTGAAATGGGTTGCCTAGTGAGATAATCCAAGTGTGTGTCTTGCTGGCTAATTAATTGGCTGATATAGTAAAAAAGGCTGATGCTTAATTATACTGGACATTTCCTGATTACTTTCTATCTTCTGGAATGTGCATGAGAATCAGGTAGCCATATATACTTGGCCAAGCTGACTCCTCTATATTACCATTCCACTTTTCTCGGTGCAACTCTCTTCAAAGGGAGTTGTTAGTTATGTCTTTAGCGCTGAAGGACCAATATTGATGGACAGGATAGGTTTACATGTAATGAATGAGAATTCCAGCCATACTGGCTTCGATGCTGATTAGAAGTAATTGAATGGGTGCTATTAGTTGTCCAGTTGATAAAAGACTGAGTGTGCCTGTCTTCCTCTCCTCTTTCTGTCTGTCCATCTGGCTGTTCTCCTCTCTTCTTTCTGTCCATCCATCTGTCTGTCTGCCTGCCTCTGTCCGTCTGTCGGCCCTCCCACCCCCTGCAGGTTTTCCTGGCGGCACCAGCTGCGGGAGTTCAAGAGCGAGTTCCGGGTGGTGGCCTTGGACATGCGGGGCTACGGGGAATCAGACCAGCCCGCCTCTGTCGCCAGCTACCGGCCGGACTGCCTGATTGCCGACATCAGGGACATGGTAGAGAGCCTGGGTGAGTGTGTCCTCCCCGTGGCCCCGTGCCCCTGCTGGGAACTGCCCCAGTCTCTCAGTGACTGGCGCCGGTATGGCACACGTGTCTGCACCTGCATGGGGGAGAGCTTGGGCCACCACTGTACACGCTGTGAGGAATACTTGCACGGTGTTAACTCACTGGAGTTCAGTGCCGAATGCTTCATGACTACAATGGAGCCGGGGTCATTCAAGGGAATATTGTTCTAACCCAGCAGGCATAGGGGCGGGGTACACCCAGGACAGGAGGCCTGCAGGTGTAGGAGCAGGGTACTCCCAGGACAGGAGGCCAGCAGGTGTAGGAGCGGGGTAATCCCAGGACAGAAGGCCATATTACTCTCTTATTTTCAGAACGGCTCTAACGGTTCCAGTATGTCTTAGGGCCACCAATCATTCCGGTTTTTGGGCCAGCACTCATTAACCTAAGCCTTAAAATAAGCTTTAGTACACCTAATACTCTTCCCAAGAGGCCCAGTCGGTAAAACTGGGCCCCACGAGCTGGAGTTTGCCGGTTCAAATCCAGCTCATGTTATTCACTTATTGTGGCTGGAAGAGCAGAATTGGCAGAGCGCCATCCTGGCACTCATCAGTGTCTCATAATGGCTTTTGGTGCACCTTCAGACTGGTGCTGCTGTCGAGAGTGATGGGCCTCTCGTCCAATCAGCTCTGAACCCCCCATCCAGGCTGTACTATAATTCTGATATTTTCATCATATAATATCGGTAATAATTCCTTTATTATCCAATTGCATTAATTCTGATTGTGCTAATCGTTTTCATTGTCTGTTCCTCTTTTTATTCTATTTGTGTCATCACTTCTGTAATGTATTTAAAGCAAATGCTAATCACTAGGTAATTTATCTTAATTAAAATTTGACTGTGAGGTAGAGAATTCAATTAGATTTCTGTAGGTCTGTACGTTGAGGAATTATTGATTGATTCATGTATTTGAGGTTTACTGAAAAACATGGTGTTCTGCATTTGAATCCTGCTTTCATTCACGCACTCAGACTCCTGACTCATGAAGAACCTTCATATGACCCTGAGAGAAATCGTGCGTAGGCGACAATCTCCCACAATGCACCCTGAGTTCCCTAGGGCCCTGTCCCTCACCTTTAGTTGACCCTAAATTTATACGCATCCAGAAACGGATGTAACCCTTCGGTTTCGCTGTGCAAATGTTGCTGTGATGTAGAAAACAACTGTTTATTGCCTTTTTTTGCTGTTTATGCTTCTTTACTTCATTGAGATATGCTCCAGTGATGCGTTATCATAAACATAAATGTATAACACCCTCCAAGATGTATTGTAAGTTGTACTGTGTGTCTTCCTTAATGCATATCTATAGCTACCCATAATTCTAGAATTAAAGC
This sequence comes from Hiodon alosoides, assembly GCA_025775065.1. Lineage (NCBI taxonomy): Eukaryota > Metazoa > Chordata > Actinopteri > Hiodontiformes > Hiodontidae > Hiodon > Hiodon alosoides. The sequence continues at coordinate 12,548 of JAOYSI010073493.1, forward strand.
CACGTATACAGAGTACGAGTTATTTTACCTTGTACACCTCTAATGTATTTAAAATTGCTGCCTCTGTTTAGTCTGTGCAGACAGTACTCAGTTTATTCGATGTCACCGCAGAAATACAGAGCAGAATGGAAAAATAAACTGATAATCCAGTGACGGGTAAAGACATGCCCCCCACAGGGGAAATTTAGTGCAATTCAAGTATGGGTAAATGAAGGCTAGCACTGAGCTGGGTGAATAAGAAGTGTGGTCTGCTGCAGGCTCTCTAACCTGCCGGTCTGCTCCCTGCACCCACCTCCAGGTTACAACCGATGCTGCCTGGTGGGCCATGACTGGGGCGGCATTGTGGCGTGGCTCTTTGCCGTACACCACCCCGAGATGGTGACGAAGCTCATCGTCCTTAACTGTCCCCATCCCACCGCGTTCGCAGGTACGTCCCCTGGTACGCGCCGCTAGTTTCACCCCTGCTTCCTGGTTGTTAAGCTGATCTTCTGCCAAGCCTGCGGTAGACGAGGCTTGCGGTTACCTATCGGTACCCACCTTTAAACACACTCCACGGTGTCCCCGAATCCCCACCTCTGTGCAGTGTTCTCTGCTGCCCACCCAGGATGTGCCCCCTCACATTTTCCCTGGTCGCACTGGCCACGTCTGGGCCTGAAATGGCCTCTAATCCCACTGAGGTCTTGCTGTTTCAGATTACGCCCTCTGCCACCCCCGTCAGCTGCTCCGGTCCGGCTACATCTTCTTCTTTCAGCTACCGCGCCTCCCCGAGCTCATGCTGTCCATCTGTGACTTCAAGGTGAGGGGTGCCGTCACCTGGCCGGCCAGCCACAGAAACGGGTCTTCAAGGTGAGGGGTGCTGTCGCCACAGAAACGGGGAATTATCAGAAGAGCTCTGCTGCTAACGGTGATGAAGAGCTTGAGAAAGAGAGCAATGCAGAAATGCAATCTTTGGCCGCACGTCGCCATGCAACGGACAAGAAAAGAAGCTTATTATAATGAAGCTTGACGGCAAGTGAATCTCATGCATAAGTAGAATTTGCTGAGCTGCCGTTTCTAACTTAATTGCCAGTAATTGGGCATTTTCATCAGAGAAAGCGAAAAGTCATTAACACTGAATCATCATGATGGCCAACTAGAGATGAAGAAATATTTAGCTACAGGCCCTGTATTGAGTCTGGAAGGTGATGACAGGCCACGAAAGTGGAGCATAATGCAGAAAGACACTGAGCCAGCGTGCACTCTGATCGTCCAGCTTTCTGCTTTAACATCTCTGACGGTAATTGCTGGAGAAAACCGTTGCTTCGCTCCAGCAGATTTGACCTCCTTTTGCGTTTAAGAGACTGGAATTGGCAATGGCACAGTAACAGAGAGCCAGGCATTCAATGGGACAGTTCCTCGTAGAGGGGGGCCTGATCTCACGGTGAAAAGAATAGCACAAAAGCGGGTCTTTAAAGGGCTAGTTCGGCACTTTCGCGTTCACCATGGATGCCAGTGAGTTTTTCCAGTAAAATAAATTGTGCGCAGAAAACAAGGTTGGTGCAGATACTAATCTAGCAATTTCTGTGATGACAATCACCTGTAGCCGATTGTCGGACCAGATAAAGAAGGGAGGGTGGGAGGTGGTGGTGTCCTCGCAGCTTTGACCTCCAGCGTTGTTGTTTCTCGGTTTTAATGGCGGCACGTTCCCCCTCAGGCGCTAAAGGGCCTGTTTACAAGCCGCAGCACGGGTCTTGGGCGCAAGGGCAGCGAGCTGACCAAAGAGGACCTGGAGGCCTACCTCTACTACTTCTCACAGCCTGGAGCACTCACTGGGCCTATCAACTACTTCAGAAACATTTTCAGGTGAGGGAAATGAGTGGGAGGGCAAAAAGGCTGTTCACTCGAAGAGAAGATACCAGTCTCTCAGCTCACGTTCTCGCACTGGAAACGTCAAAGCCCCGATGTTTGAGCGGACAGCTGAGAATGGCATCCATCGACCCCTTGGGCACTCGTGTAATTATTAAATATATCCAGAGGTGGTACCGTTTCCCCTTTTGAGTACAGTCGCTTGTGAATTATCAATCTATTTTATTTATTTTGTGTTAATTAGCATGTATTCATTCGATTCCGTACGAAAAAAACAAGTCCCGATAATTGTTATAAACAATTCAGGTCATTACAATTCAAACAAATCTACTGAGGTTGTTTCTCAAGGGCTTACTGAAACCATATTTGAATCCCTTTCAAACTGGATTAACAAAAACCTTTAAAATGTTAATGTTTTTCTTGACCATTTCTAAATGTAATTTGTATAGAACTACAACTCCATGATAGTAATAAACAAGAAACTGTTCTGCTCTCAACAAGTCAAAACTAAAATCTTAAACTAATTTTAAACTTTCCAAATTGATAAATCGCTAATATTTTTGTGGTTAATGGTGCTGGAGAAGAGTGTTGAGACTCCCTGTAGTATCCCAGTGTTAACATCTCTTTACACTGCGAGCCACACACATCTGAGTACACAGTGATGAGATATATTTAATCTTCTGTTGCATGATCCATCAACCCTCCTGGTCATAATTTTGGTCAGATATTTTAAAATGTATTGTTTAATAAGCCCACCAAACCATATATAACATTGTTATTCTCTTTTTGTTTAATCTTTATCTAAATATTTTAAAGTTATTTCCATTTTATATGATATTTCATGTGAAAATGTCCGTGAATTGGCAAAATTTTAGGGCGATGATGAAAGCTATCTCTCCTGATTTTCCCCCAGCGCCCTGCCCCTGAGTCGTGGAGCTGTGAGGTCCCCCGTGCTGCTGCTCTGGGGGGAGAAGGACGCCTTCCTGGAGTCACAGATGGCTGAAGTGTCCCGCCCCTACGTCAGTGGCCACCTGCGCCTCAACGTGGTCTCAGGGGCGGGCCATTGGCTGCAGCAGGAACAGCCCGATATCGTCAACACCCTGATATGGACCTTCCTCAAAGAGGGCGACGGCCCATGGTGAGGGCCGCTAGCCCCCTGTTAAAACAAACAAGCAATAAGCCAACACAAAGATGATCGTCATAGGGACACAAAGGTCGTCCTTTGAGTTTGACTTAGTTTAGACGTGTAATCATTGATTGAATGTTTTTTTCAATTACCACCATCTCAGTACTTAAAAATGAGTATTTACCGATGGGTCAAGTCTCATTGTGAAAAGTGCTGTGTGGTTCCTGTGACTCATTGAGTCATATCCTGAAGAGGCCTTTTTTGGGCTACTTTTTGAATATAGATACGCGTACATTTTTAATTTGGAATCGCCAGTTGTGCTTATTAATCTCGGCCTGACACTAAGAATCCTGGCACCGCACACACGGTGAGGGTGAAGAAGTACGACTCGTCTCCTCCAATTCTTGTCTCGTTCTAGCCCCCCCCATCTCTTTTCCACTCTGCAGGCTATACAGCCCGCACGAGAGGCTCGGCTCCGATTGGAGGAGAGGCGCACCCCTCTCGACAGCACTGCCCACTTGCAGGCGCCCAGGAAGCCGCCAGGAGACGCTGCTTAGCAACGAGCTGAGAGAATCCCTGTCGATATCCGCCCATCTCAGCTCTCCCAGTCACAATTGGCAAATGTCTTGATTTGGATTTGAAACTGGGAAATTCCGCCCTTAGGGCTCAGACGGCACTCAGGCTAGTGCCTTTACCGACTGAGCTAATCGGTAGCGCACTTGTGAACGTAGTTTGACACAGTCGGAGACGGGACAGTCATCTCGTGGTCGTTTCCCTTCCATCCCTGATCCTGGAAGACGGAAATTGGATTTGGAAATGGCATTGTTTTTAATCCACAGTTCCATTCAGCTTTGTGAGGGCTGTATGCTTATCAGCACCACCCTCAATTAATCAATGTGACGAATAGGAGTTTGTTATGATTGTTGATGAGCTGTGTCCATGAGTTATTTTCTAGCCTAATCTATCAGGTAGCGTCGACGTTCTGAAAATATCGGTCTTTGTATTTGTGCATTTGAATTTGTCGAAGTTTCAGTTCTATTGATCGGTTCTATTGATCTATTGATCCTGTAAATAGTGATTTTTAAATATTGTAAACTTTTTTTTTTCTAAACTGGTTTATTAGTAGTCTGACATTTTTAAAATTTTTGTAAGCAAATAAATAGCTACGAAAAAATTATTCTCCCTTCCTTAAAGTGCATTTGTTACCAACTTCATCACCAGCAGAATCTGAATTTTTGTAATACTCTTGTATGTGAAAGTTACTGTCGAAATATAGATGAGGGGATAGTAATATGTTATCTGAGCCGAATGGGACTGTTCAGAGTATCTGTTGTGTTTAGGCCCATGCTGGTCTTTTTCTTGGAGGGAAAAAAAACCTGGAAATTTTCCCCCAGGAATAATCTACCCAGCTCACGTTGATGCTGAAAAGTAGTCTTCTGTTTACAAATGGCGAACTAATCAGTCAGTCATATGTTCCCCAAGCCAGGAACGCACTGATTGATTCCAGCTGTACGTGATGAAGCTGCCCTTGACTTCATGAAAAGCAGTTCTTTTGTGCTTCTGGCAGATTTAAATGTAGGAATGCCAGTTTTGCAATGGCAGGGCAGGGTAGGGTAGGGTGGGGTGGGGGAATGTTTTCAAGGAATACTTATTATACACAGTATAATTGCAAGGTTTATATTGGCCTGTGTACAACAGGACCAATGGAAAAGTGTCTGAAGTCTTGTTTCCTTTTTTTTGGAAAAAAAGTGTGGAGACTGTTGTAGATAAGCATGTGTGCAATTTGCATGCTCATTTGCACTCAATGGAATACACTGTGCATTCTTAAGGACATTCCTTCACTAAAGGATACACTGGTGCCGTATTAAAGAACTAAATCCACATCTAACTGGCGTGTCGCCATGTGTGTTTCCTGACACTTTAAGACAAATATGCCTCTTTATTTTTTTAAATGATATTTTATTTCCCCTGCATAGTGCTTGAGTTTGTGTGCAGTGCACAGTATGACTCACAGATGGCGACACTGCCTGCCGGTAAAATCGATGTATGTTATTCTGCGAACAGTGACAGCAGAGGTCAGGCATGACTGTCCCACAGAGACTGTGGGCATCCCCCGGGATCTCTGTGACATGAGGTCACACTCTAAGAGATTTGTGGTACCACAAAACCAGCAGCAGTGGCGGGCACCGCTGAAGCAGGTTTCGTTTCCACTGAAGCATCTGTCTCTGTGACAACTTTTCTGTTGTCTACACCAGCTGAAATAATATGTTTATATCTTCAAGTATATCAGGCTTTCACAGGCCAAACGCTACCGCAGGCCATGAGTTAACAGTTAGTATGTCGGATGCAGCACATTTGGGGCCTGACAGGTGATTCTGAATGTCCTGGGCAGGCTCCCCCCCTCCCCCCCTCCCCCTGCAGACCCACAAAATCTGCTGCAATATCGGTTTTTAACTGGCTGTCATCCATCAATGTCCTGTTGGCGCAGCGTAGCGTTCCACGGGTGGCACTGTGGTTAGTTTTTGTGTAATTGGCTTTGCTAACAACACATTAACCAGTCCATGTGGTATCACAGCTGCATCACGGAAAGAACACTGGGAAAGATTTGACTTCTTTAACGAAACACATTTGCAGGCCTCAGGGGGATAGGTTCCTGAGTTTTTAAAGGTTACTTTATTTCAGCTTTTATTTGACAAGAATGAATAAAACATATGGCCATTAAAAACTCATTAATTGACTTATGTGCTCAAGAGTACTCACATTACGGAATGAGAATCTCACAGTCTCCAATCCTTACGCTCTACAAATCATTATTTGAGAAAACATAGTTTCCGAATCTGGTTGCATAGCAAGTCCAGTTAGAAATTTATGTCGTGTAAACTACCTAGCTGATTATGTCTTAGAATGTGGGGCATTATCTCAGGTTGAAACAGTAGAAAAGAAGCCAATTTCTGCTTTCCAGCACTGAGCCACTGACCCCTTCTCCATGGCTGCGCCATGCTGGATAGATTGGGCAACTTCTGCAGCAGCAGACTCGCCATATTGTGATCCATCGGGCCTGACAGTGGAGTTGGTTTTGTAATTTATGTATTATGTCCTCAGCACATGAAACTTTGTCATGACTAGCATCATGCAGAGGTATATGAATAGAGAAAGCTTGACACAAGGCCATTGCTGATCAATTCCTGCTGGAAATTGACAGATGACTTAGAATAAATATATCACAACGTCACATAAAAAGTACATTGACTCTTTGATCAAGTCCTGCCTTTAAGTTCGAAATTTCACCAGCATTGTTTTAGAAGTGGTTCAGATAAATTAGTTTTAAGGTTGAATATTTGATTAACAGTTAGTACCGCAGCCCTTTGGATGTTAAATAAGTGCCTGCAATGTCTCCATTGGCTCACATATAGAGGAGCTGTTTGTTTCCCTCCCACGGTAATGTGAGTGGTACTGAAAGTAGAGGATGATTAGTAGAAACACTGTTTAAAACTGCTGTTATCTGTGCCCACTGCCAGCCAAACATTGGTGGGTGGATTTCTCCCCCTTGCTTCTTCCTTACCCAGCACTCCAGTTTGACCTCTTGTCTCTCCTTTAACTATCTATATGCTTACCGGTTGTCCTGCCTGTTCTTCTTCAAGCCCCAACCCCCGAATTACACCCTCTCATCCGTTGCCCTTGTTCCTTGTCCTCCTGCCGGTTATATGACATGATATTTTAAAATCCCCTTCATGGGTTGGTGCCCCCATTTGGTGAGGACCAAATCTGAACAAGAGTGCGTGTTTAGGTCTCCCAACAGAAAGGTCAGAGGGAAAGGAAATTCAGTCACCTACTGCTCCCTTTGCCCCGCCAGTCCTGTAGGTGGCCCCAGCGGACCTCTGTTGAGAGGATCCTCAAAGCCACCTACAGCAAGACAAGGTCACCTGTCCTCAAAAAAACATTGCATTCTACAGCTCACACGCTAAGCTGCTTAGGGCTTAAATCCATTGCGCTTTCTGTGTTTCACTGCTGCCAAACTCCCAGAAGGATCTCTGAAAGGCCAGCTGCACGCTGTGAATTTGTCATCGGTACTGCCGTTACTCAACCACTGTACTCCCCTGTGGACGAAATTGTGACACGTGTTCTTGTGTGAACCCAGACTCTTCCTCTGGTCCGCTGTCTCAGTAACCCACTGTTGGAAAAAATTATAGTTAAACCTAATGTTTGTTGCTAAGTGTTACAAAAATGATTATGCTTATGCTATATTATTATGCTTAAATACTATTAAACAATTGCAAATAAAGTAATGTTGCATGCAAGCACTAACCCCTGCAACAAT
>JAOYSI010073494.1:0-19835 GCA_025775065.1 Hiodon alosoides
CCCCGGGGCGCGCCTGCGCCCCCCCCCCCCCTCCCCCGCCCCCCCGGGGGGGGGGGGGGGGGGGGGGGGGCCAGAAGAACGTGGTGGGTTAGAACGAGAGAGAAAGGGCGGGGGTCCTGTCGAGGAAATGGTTGAGTGGTTAGGCAGGCGGCCAAAGTGCTGTCTGACGAGCCTGTCAAACAGACAAATTAACACACTGCATGGGAAAAGGCCGCAGCAGGGGCAGCTCTGCTCCTCCGCCTAGCACTGGTTTCTAATTTCTTTCATTCTTTTTGGGCCCCCCCTTTTTTTTAAAGAAAAGTTTCTTTTCCATTTCCTCCCTACATTGTAACATCCTTTGTTTCAACAACAAGTCATCCCCTGTGGTCAAAATGCACCCTAATGGAACACTTATAATGCTTTTATACTCCCCCCCCCCCCCCCCCATTGACTGCTGCACGTCTCTGCTTCCTTACTTTTGTCGTCATCATTGTTCTCAAAGGAAATCATTGTTCTGGTTGTTAGAGTTAACTTTCTCACTGGTGGGGCTGTAAAAGAAATGACAGCTGTGGAACTCAGTGAGTGAAATGCAGAAGAAAAGAGAGAGATCCCAACCAACTCCACCCCCACCGACGGTAATCCACCATCTCCAGATGCAGATGATGAAGGGTCACAATTACTTTGAAAATTACTTTGAAAGGTCACAATTACTTTGCTGAAAGGTCACAATTACTTTTCCTATATATGACCCACCCAGATTGTAAAGAAGTAAGACCAAGCAGGCCAGTTTAAACCTCACTTCTTTTTGCCCCAATATATAAAAGCAAAGCCTTCATCAATAAGAATTCTGGTCAATTTAAAAGTTAGCATTTGTAATTAACTGATTAAATAACATTTTGCATATTATTTGTATATGCAAAACTGTGCATTAAATAACTTATTATATAGCAAAACATCATTCTGCGTTTGAATCCTATGCATCTTGTAGAAAAACATAATAATTTTTATATTTTTACATATTTAAAATGTGTACATCAATTTCGACAAAAGCTGAAAGAAAATACATTGGTTCTTGAGAAGGGAAGACTAGGCCCTCAAGTGCTTGCCATGCTAGTGGCCAGTATTCACCGTCATCAAACTGACCATGTTGAGCTTGAATGAAATGTTGCAGTGTTACTGGATGATCTGAGTTGACCCTTAAAAAAGAAAAAAAGAAAATACAAGCAGGAGAGAAACTGTTTGGATGTGGGGATGGCTGTCGGGCGCCGCGGTGAACATAAACACAGCAGTTTTGTTTTGACTCGTTTATGTATTTATTTTTGTTATGTAGAAAACAGTTGCACCCTCGGGTCACAGCGGTAAATCAGTTTTCACGTCAGCTCAAAGCTGGAGGCAGTCCATTCTGGCCTTGGTAGTGCCATCTTTCAACTCCTCAGCAAAACATTCGCTCAAGTGCAGTCACAGCTGTCAAAGATATTCCGAGATCATATTAATCAAATTTCTCTCCCTAATGACGCCAAAAAAGGAATCCCCTCGTATTCTACAGTCCACAAGGGTACAACTGTATTTTGTGATCTTTCACTTTTGTCACTCAGACGCATTACTTTGCAACGTAAAACCATTACCTGGCATGGAAAAAGTCAATGGTGACTTATATTATATGCATATTTACACCAAGTCCTTTCACATCCAAACTCATTTAGTATTTTAATTTAGTACTTTAATCTAGTATTTTAATAAGCAACAGAATATTAAATTATGATATATGAATAGAAATTTTTGAACTAAAATCTTGATAGAAAAATAGAGCAATACCCCTTGCATGTAAATCTTCACCCTGGTCTGGTGATGAATGAACAAAGTGTTTCCTGTGTAATTGAAGACTGCTTCCTTGAAAATGATACACTGCACACCAAAGAAGGTATTATTTTCACATCTTACTGCATTGAAATCGTTTTCCATAAACCTAAGGCAAACCGAGCTGACTATAGATAAGTGCGCAGGTCTGCACGTTTGAATCATTCATAAATCTTCTGGTTCCCCACAGGATGCAGACCCGAATTCCCCCAGGAGAAAAGATAACCCGGTCTCACCAGTGAGGAGACTTCGGCTGAGCTGACACTGCCGAGGAAACTCAGACCGCGGCCGCGCGTTCTCCGGTTACATCACCTTGCTCCAGATACCAGAGCAGCCACAGACTTCACGGGGCTCTCGCGGTCACCATGGGAATTTACAGAGCGAGTTGATTGTCGAACGCTGAGAGTCGGGATTATATGCTTGTATGCTCACCCTATACAAATTGGGTTTTAAGGTCTGTTTTAGTTGCAAACAGTTGTTTGGTTTGGTATAGGTATATTGCACATGGATATAATTATTTTTTTAAAGCTCTGTAATAACAACAGCAACAACAAAATAACAAAGATAAAGTTGTTTTCAAGGGAGTAAAACGCCAACAAAAACAGCAATCCTAAAATAATCAAGGTGACTAACATTTTTCAAAGATGCCTGTTTGTTATAGAGGTACGCAAAAACTCTAAGCAAATTAAAATAAGTAACAATTGAATGAATAGCGCTGATTTAAAATCACAGCCGAACCATAACCAAAACGTACCTGAAATAACAATAAAAAATACAATACAATAGGGCAGCGTGGCCTGATCCTCTGTGTCTGGGGACATGCTGATGTAGGAAACAGTCATTGTGTTTGTTTGGCACCTGTTTGACGTAACGTCTCTTGAGATTTTGTTTTGACTTCCTCGCACACTCGCCCCTTCCCTGTGGTATGCTCACCCGGTACAATGGTCCTCTCCAAAGCGCTCCGTTGTCCTTTTAAACTGAGTGGTTAACTCTGTCTCAACCCCTTGGGCCTCGGGTTTTGCCTAATGAATGAGGTGAATCTGTACGTGGGGGACTGCTGAAGAGACTGCATTAAATTGGAGGGACTAATTGTACACTGCTGGCAGAGCCAGACGAGTGAAAGTCGAGGTGACGGAGGATTTGACTGCACATCCTAGATCACTCCTGAGACCTTCCAATGGAGTAAAAATATACTGGGCCAAAGGAAAATATTGTCCTTTGAAACAGAGTAAGGCATTTGATTATTTTGCTTTGAAACAAATCTAATTATTTCTGCTCTCTACACAGTGGTGTATTGCCCTACATTATTTCACTTTTTTGCGTGTACAAAGAGGCCCCATATAGAGCACAAAAAGTTGTAAAATAGTATTAAATAGAATTTTTGAAGTGGATCAGTGATTACAGTACTGCTTATTGCAGCGTCCACTAAATGCAGTATAACATTTCAGTAGTTATGTGTTTTACTTCAATAATAATTGCTAATTCTGTAACACTTAAACGGTCATATAAGTCAATGTTTGGCTTACAGAAAACAGAGGCAACTGAAATGACACTAAACTCTTCACTTTGCATTTAAAAGAAACTTACTGTCAAGGAATTTGGAAATTTTTTTATCACGGCTGGTGATTCTATTCCTATACACATTGGGTAGAGTGTATGTAGGATCACTTAAGTGCTCATTAGGTGAGAAAAAACACAAAAAAACACTTTTGTGGGCTGCTGTAAGACGCTCCTTCAGCTGGCTGGAATGCAGCTCGGTCTCCCTGCGGTTTATTTTGGTTAATGGATGGGTTTCAGTACGCGATAAATGTTTTGGGAGCTTCAGCGTCTTGTATTTGGCCCCACAAACCGAAAATAAAGCATAAAGCGTAGATGGAAATGCCCTGAACGGCCACCCGCCGTGTGGCCACAGAAATGTCTGTGTATTGTTGTCTGCTCCTGTTGATCCTGCAGCCGTGTAAGTTGGAGACATGGTGTGTCCACACACACCTGTACCTGCAATGGGAATTTTTCGAAAAACAGCACCACACTGAGCCATTCATGAAAATGCGATCACGCTGGCATTCATGTGGGGGTCACAGAGACTTTTCGTGTTTGAAATGTCAATCATTGGCCCAGTCTAGCTTGCGATCAAAATGAGAGTCGAAACACCATATAGGCATGCTCAGAAAAATAGCAAACTGCAGGGTGCCACCCAACAAGCAAAAAGTGGCCGATGAAAGCTTTTTTGATAATGTGAACACTACTTGGTGGGGTTTCAAAAGGAACGCTAGCATCATTCCAGGCTCTCCTGCTGGTCAGAGGGTTTACAAGGCTCCGGTCGCCAAAATATAGTGGCGCAGAGTACTGCAACACTAACCTCTGTGTTGTGGCAACCTGCTTTCATTAATTAAGGGCTAAAGGATTAATGTTTTAGTAGGGCTTCTGTTTAGAAGCAGTCCACCGCGGTTGTGAAGACATTACACAGCCCACAGAATGCAATTAAAGATTCTAAAATGGAAAGATGGCAATGCAGAGGCACCATCTCTCCGATATGGTAGATTGCTTGCACCCAGTCAAAACATCTGGGGTCTGTTATTCAGCGCGGCTGGAAATGAAATATTTCTGGATGTTTGAGTGTCAAGGTTACGGCTCTTAGCGCAATGTGATGATGTCAGACTGCCAATTTGATGGCAACACAAGGATAAAACATCGGTATGCTGGCTTGATGTCAACCTCGGATGTATGGCGGCTGTGTCATGCTCACGTTATGGCAATTAATATGAAATTTAGTGAAATTCTTTTTCTCATTGATCCCTGCCAAGACAAACCAGCAAGAAGACAATATTTGAAATTCACACCCAGACGGATTCATTTACTAGGATTACCGGATTTAATGACCAGCTCTGCCACAAACCATGTTTAAACAAAACAACGTATTTCTGTCTACTTTTTAATAATAGTCCTGCTACAATCAAGACCTACTTTTCAAGGTCAAATTGACTTTAACTGTCACCTTCCTCAGCCAGCGTGAAACGCGCAGTACATCTTGTTAAATGGAGTGACAGAATGGATCGGCGTCGGTAATTGAGAACGGGTTTGATCGTGGTCATTGGGACGGAAAGTGTGCGCAGTGTGCCGTTGAGGCCCCAGGGGTTCTGACAGCCACCATTTGCCGAGAGTGGGCCTCATGCAGCCTGTCATTAACTGACCCGCCCCGGCGCTTGCTGACGGACCACAATGCGCTAATTCAATCTGCCTAAGCCGTCCGTCGGCCCCCGTCATCAAGGAAACCCATCCGTCTCTCCGCATTTACCCTGCTGCGAGCGGCGCGCCCCTCATCGTGGGGGCCCAGTTCACTGCTCGTGTCAGATGCTGTTAGCAATTCACTTTCTCCAATCAAATTATAATTCAGGGAACGGCCGCGGCGCTGGGCTGGACTGCATGCCGGCCCACTCTGGGAGCTCCGGAAAAGTCCTTGGCGTTCAGCTGTCTCATTCTGGACAAAGAGAGCGCCTGTTAATCATTTCTTCCTGAGATTATTTGCTTTTTACTTCCACTGGTACCAAAAAAACAAAGGAAAACAGCTGTAATAACATTCCAAAAGTCTTTGCCATCCTCTTCTCTACGTATTACACATACATCGGTATAAGTAAAATGCCTGCCCTCTGTGGGGATAGTATTGAACAGCATGGCAACAAACTCATATAAAAAAATAATATAATATACTATATATATATATATTATATTCTATATATATATATATATATATAATAATAATAAAACAAACCCACTTAGATTAGCATTTATTACTTATGGTGGAGCTTTGTCTAGTATGTGATAACATGGCCCTCAAGCTACACAGGCCATTCTTGTAACTGTCTGATTCAAAGAAGTATTCAGGTAAATTTACCTAAATATTACCATGAATCTTGTTTAAATCCAGTTATGTCTCTTGTAATGATTATTTCAAATGACTGAATATTATAAGAAGAACTATTATTTTAAAATAAACTATAAATGTAATGTGCCATTGAATATTACAATTGTTCATGGTCACTGGAACCCAAAATATAATTTATCATTATAATCTCATAGTTTCGAACAGTGGATAAAAATGAGTAATGTAAAACATTTTGGCTAATAAACATTATCCACCATTGTGCAGGACTGTTGGTGCTTTTAAAGAATAACTTATTTGCCCCAGTTACAGTTTTTTAAGGTTATCAAGGTTGCTGGTATATACATTTTTAGGTTATAGGTTACATTTAAAACATTGAATTAACAATCACTAAATTTTAGAACATTTTTGAATGTTTGTTACCACTAATAAACAGTTAAAAAGATGTATATATTTCTAATGCAGGCCGCTGTCTGTTTAACACTTTAAAGATCTTTTAATAATGTGATTCGGGGCATGACGTTAAGCAGGCTTTTCAAAAGATGAAAAATGTTTAAAATCCACATGCTTGTGTTTCTTGTGTACTGACATGTAATGTCTTAAAGGAATCGTTTATCTAGCTAATGGAAGACAGACAAAACATTTTCTTTGCTCGATAGCATCTGTTTGTAGAACACGGAGACTCAAATGGGTATCAAGAGGTGCTGAGAGACGAAACTGGAACAAGAGAGTGCACGACACGTTTCAGAGTGCTAATGAGTGTAGATACTGGTGTGACAAAAAACAACACACCGTGGTCAAGAGGGCCTCTTGAATCCCTTAGCTTCCCCCTCCCGTTCAATGCATTACCCTTATCAGACTGAATCTTTCAGAGAAAACAAATGACGGGAGAGACTTTTAACTGAATACATCGTACATATAAAAATGCATAAATATTGCAGCTGAAGTAAAAGAGAACTTTCTTTCAACCCCCCCCCCCCAACCCATTTCCTTTCTAAACCTTTAGAATTTTGTGTACTTTTTAATTGAATACTTAATGGATATAGATTCTGCATAGTGTCTGATATATCAGAAGTGTGTATCGTCAAGGAAATGTATCATCTGTAAATACTTTTTCTCATTCTCTCACGGTATGGTTTGGTCTGCAAGTCATGACACATTGTAGCTGTCAGAATCAATCCACCCAGCATTTGTTAAGCTACTCTTTGATGAGGATATAAAAGTGTACTATAACTTAATAGAAATATTACTGCCAGTTTCAGAAAATAAAGCCCCAGAGTATGATGCATCTGGCTGTTATCAAACACTTCTCGCCTCCCGGTTTGTCTCAGCAGGGTGACTTCTCCTGCTGTGACTCCGCTGTGACTAACCACCAGGATATGGGCCCCATAGGTTAATTTCTGACACAGTTGTTTCCATTGCCTATTGATGCTGTCTTCAACTGCTTGTGCCAGGGTCAGCACTCCTGAATCTCTCCACCTCTTTTATCAACATCTCCAATCAGGGTCTTTTTCAGTCCAGGCAAAGTTCACTTCCTTTATTAATACATCATCAATTCTGGTCCAAAACTCAGATGAGGAGCTTACTGGAAGTTTTGCCACCAAATGCCTTATTGGTTAAAATGCTATTGTTAAACCACTCTATTCGGAGGAATTCAAATCCTCTGATCTAAATCCAAATAAATTCTATTAACTATAATAATAACAATAATGAGTTTTTGTTTAGAGATTTTTTGGATCTTCATAACTAAGTTAGCTAGTTATCATAGGATTGTTGCAGATTCCTGTGAGCTCATGTGTTTGATAGAGAATGCTTTAGTGTTAATTGTTATGCTTCCTAGGCAACGGGTGTGTTTCAGCATAGCAAGTTAAATTTAACACCCAGGTCAATAACCATAGCACTGAGGTACAGCAGAAACAGAAACCTCTCTTTACAGCAAGCAGTTTGTGAATGGGAGTTCAATGGGGGATTTGTGCAAATTAACAATTTTTTCAACGCAAATTGAGAAAACACCAAACTTTTTGAACAAAAACTAAAGAATAGGAAGGAATTTGATTTTTAAACTAGAACAGAAATTGAGAATTGCTACCTAAAACCAAAAATGAAAATAACTGCTCTTTAGTGTATTAAGATTACTAAGATTCATTTAGTGTAAAATGATCATTCTAATTAATTAAAATAAAAATAATAATTATTTATATATATATATATATATATATATATATATATATACACATACAGTATATATAATGAGCAATAAACTTATAAACATAAAAAGTCAAATTTAAAACAATTTAAAAATTATTATTATTGGCTGGTCCAATAATGCCTATGATAGCTATTTATTCACTGAATGACACTAGCATTGATTTCATACCAATTCCTGTATGATCATGGTATGAGGTGCGTACATTGATTCAGAAGATGGAGACAAAATCACATAGGAAACTTAACACATCTTTGATTAAAAAAAAGTTAGAAGACAAAATTTTGAAGGTGAACATTATTTTTTCCCCACTTCTTTCTTCCATCATAAATCAAAACCAGTGTTGCAGGGGTTCCTAAGAAAACTCAAGGTAACTTGTCAGCAAAAAATTGCACTTCTTGGTTGTTCAGGGCCTTGACGCGCGCTCTGCAGCCGATGGAGGATCTCCAGGGAAGCCATTTTCTCAGGCCCCCCTGCTAACACGCAAAGCAGCAAGACCACCTAGGGAGGCACAGAGATGGTTGACAAAGCTCTCCATTCACAGAGAGAGAGAGAGAGAGAGAGAGAGAGAGAGAGGAAGGTTATCCAAAATAAACAACGCAAAATAATAAATGTCTGCATGTGGGCTACATACAAATGAAAGGGAAAAGTAAACAAAAATGAATGTAATTTAGCAAATGCAGGATGCCAGCAGCTTTCACTGGATCTCATTTCTGCTGCTCACAGAGATAATCGACAGCACTGCAATCAGACACTAAAAAAACATTGTTTTCGTGACCTACAATCAGTTTTATTTTAATTTTATTTTTTAATGCCGTATCACTTCCACTAAACTAAATATAAGAATAATCATGGGTTATTCGTATGCATGGATATTAATGTGTGTGCATAGTAAGCGTAGTAGAAATAATATTCATATGACTTGGACCGCTGTATTACAAAACTGAAAAGGAAAAAATACATAAATAAAGTAACCTAAGAACCTAAACCTTGCTGTGTAAAGTATAAATTAGCTATATGCATAATTCACTCTCTAAAAAAAAGAAATATTTGTTAATGTACTCAGGGCTACAGAGCTAAACAGACGAACAGAAACAAGAGTGTTTTGTAGTAGAACATCTGCAGTTTGGATTTTTCATTGACAGAATAAAGCAAGATGGTGTTTGTGCAAGCCTGTAAGGGATGTGTAACCTTTGATAAGATCGCAGAGTTTAGTCTGGTCTTTTAAGACGCATGGCCACCATTTTGGGCCAGGTTGGAAAGATTTTTTCTGTCAGGCAGATTGAAACCCTGATTACCTGATTGACTGATAAACACAGGAGGTGACATGACTTGTTTTCGTTGTAGCTTCTGACAGATCTATGAAAACATTACTGACATGCTAGCAAATAGCTCTACTTCCATGTGAAAAAAAAAAAGTATTACATTCACATGCTTCACCACGTTATCTTCACCATGTAATATTCTTACACTGCGTTTACACCGAGTCAATGTGTAATGTGTACACATGTATGCACACACTTCCATAATTATGTATTGACTTCCACTCTCTTACTCATTTGATTGGTCTCAGTATTTTAAACCTATTGTGGTTGTAGAAATAAGTTTACAAGACATGAGTGATGAATCAATTAATATCATTTAAGCCCTATGTACCAGCACAGACACATTTCTCTTTTTATAATGGATCAGTAGGATTAACCATGTCACTGTTTTTACAGCAGTCACAGCCTTCCCACGCATTCCAATATGTCTCAGACATATTACAGCTATCCCTTTGTTAACCTTATTTAAAGGATGCTGATTTTTAGAGAGACTAAAAATGTGGGCCAAGGAGGCCACAGGAACTATCTGGACAATTGGAATATTAATTCATTAAAAAAAAATCATTAAAAAAACAACAAAAAAAGAAGACCTCAGATGTCTATTTAACTATAAGCCAGACCAAATCAAACCCCTATGAAATTTGCCCTGCTGCTTTTTTATCACAATTTATTCATCCTCTAACCAAATATTATTTGGTTTATTTGTCTAGTGAATCAGGATGAAACAAAGTAACTACTCTAAGCAGCGTGAACCCTAGTGTACGTATGTACATTTTACATAACATTTTAGTCATTTGAATAATTATATAAAAAAATATTTTTGTATTTATTGGTAACATTATTTCTCTTTCTAGAATGTATTATGTTTTGTTTATGTATATTTTGCACACTGTTGTTACCTTTTGCTTAGTGTGTTTGTCAGTTGTTTGTATAAATTATATCCACGTGTACAAGATTTAGGTCTAAGATTTATAATCTATACAGGCAATGCAAACTAAATACATATAAACAAACCACACACTGCCTTACATGTCAAAAAGAATAACAAAAAAGTAGGTAGGCCTACTACCAACAATAATCACAACAATTATTTCTGTATATGTGCCAGGTTTCGTACAGATTTCTTTTTCTTCTACAGGGGCCTTCTGCCATGCCTTTTTTTGGGAGACAATAACCTGTAGCTCTCCTGTACCAGGGTGGGCTAAACGTGCTGGAACTTGTTGATTCTCAGTGTGTGTGTGTGTGTGTGTGTGTGTGTGTGTGCGTGTGTGCGCGTCTGCATGTGCGTGCGCGTGCTTGTGCGTGCGTGTGCATGTGCTTGAGTGTACATGTGCGTGTGTGTGCGCTTGTGTGTGCGTGTGCGTGTGCGCGTGTGCGTGTGCGTGTGCGTGTGCATGTGCGAGTGCGTGTGTCACTATCCCCTCTCTGTCCGTCAACACGTTATTACAGAAGTCGATGTCTGTTTGCTGGCCGTGTCACATTTTTATATTTGAGTGGGATGCTGTTAGCCTACACAAGGAAAACATAAGTATTGACATGTCTAAATTTAAAAACAGAATGATAGCCTTCTCAAAGTTGTTACAACATATTCAAGTTTACGTTCACTACACTGGAGGTTCCTTTAGAAAACCTATAGCTGAACAGAACGACGAAAGTCACAGACTGCATGCAGTGAGGACAGCTCGTGAAAAGTCTAACTGTCTATGTCTTCAAATATAACATATTTAAAGAGACCCCACTCTATAGCTCTCAGTGAGTAGGTAAGACGTAAAGTAAAGATACACTGTGCTTTATTTTGAATTAGGTAACTTGAAAAGTGTCAAAACTAAACGCAATATTTTCGAAGAGATAAAAAGGATGTAATCATATACACTGAATAATATTACTTTTTCTTACCAAAAATCACGAATGATTTGCATGCAGGTTTTCATATATGTATTAAATGGGGTGCTTTGAGGTTGTCAGGGGCTTATTATCATATTTCTAAATCATTGTTTTGTTTGTCTGATTTTTATTTCAAGGCTAGCAATGTGAGTTATCACTTGTATTGTTCGAATTTGGACTCCGCCAATCGCAATAGGGTGAAAATGGTAAGAATTATTATTATTATTATTATTTTTATTTTATATTATAGTCTTCTGATATCTGAAATTGAGCCTCAGCTTATCTTCCCTGATACACTACACAAATACAAATCCCGAACCTTTCAGAATGTCTAGACCCCAAATATCCAGAACCTATTATTCATACTCTGCAGAACGTTAAGAGGAAACAATACAATGGATCTGCTACCTCAGTCAATATTTGACGAGAGCCACTTTTTTTCCATAGACACAGAATTTAAAAGATACTTTTTTATTTCTTTAATGTAAAATCAGTTTTCCCTACTGCAGGTAAGACGTGTAGTCAGCAAACATATGTCAAAATAAAATTTCAAAAATGAAAAGCATCTAATAATTTTTTTGTAAGTATAACTGAATAATGGTAGCCCTAATTCCATTCACTGCTGAATGAAATGTGTAGTATAATAAAATGTTCATTAGGTTTGCCCTCTCTATTTAATGATTTATCTCTATTTAATCATGTGCAACCCAGATGCTTTCAGTTTCTGAAATTTCTATTTAGTTTAAGTTTGTATGTATGCTTCTAGTGTGGCTCATAATTTCACACTGCAGAAATTGAAAGGTTGCAGAACTGAAAACAAACCCTTTGCAACAATGCATCAACAATCTGAATGCTGAATCGGCTGAGCTGTCAATCAAAGGTGGACTTTGCTTTACTTACTTGAAATATTAATACAGGTTAGCCTTGTGAGATGCAAAAATGTAGACTGGGGCACTTGCTGGTTCTAAAAGCAAGGCCACAGTTTGACAAGGCAAACCAGAAACAATAAATAAATAATGAGCGAAAAAGGTTTAGGTTTTCAAAACGTGAAATAAGCAGCATATATACTCAACTCTGAAGTCAATCTGTGCATAGCTAATTGAAATGACAACACAAGAACATGCAGAATGCATCGTCATATCAAGTAAAAAATAAACAAGATCAGCCGACATATCCTCCTGATAAGAGTCATACAAAGCCTAATTGGCAATCGACAGCAAGCACGTGCGCTGTGAGTTGAAGCTGTAAACACAACATGTGTGCTTTACAGTAAATAATATTATAAAATAAAAAAAACAAAAAAACTGAATTCCTCCAGATTAGGTTTGTACTGCCTTGGAGGAATCCTGGTGCTGTGTAGAAATTGGTGGCAAGTTGAAGCGGACTGGCGGAATACTCATTCTCAGGCCCCAGGGAGAGGGCTTTGGGCTCACACTGCTCGCAAACAGGGGGGAGGGGAAACCGCATGTTCTTCAGCGATGAAAGCTTAGTTAAGCAATCAGCAGCTGTTCACATTTGTTGCGTATTGGATGTCGAGTGGTTTACGGCCTTCGTTTTTTCACAGGTTACGAGCAGATCGGCATCCCGATTGACTTAATATAGGCCCCGTGTTTAAGATGGGAAAATGTGGTGGCCACTAGCACTGAGCGACCCCACCTGCTCCTTTCTGAGAAGCCATCTGGGTTGGACCAATGAGCTCTGTGGGCTGTATGCACTGAGACCACCACTCGAGTTGCTTACCAGGAGCGATGCCAGGGAACATTCTCCAAATGGTGTCTTTTTTTTAATAAATATTTATGTATTCGTGTGTGAGGGACAGCGAGAGAGGCAAAGAGTGAGCAATGCACCTGCACAGTGCTGTTAAACCATAAAGAGACGCTAAATTTGACCACTAAAAACGCAAAAGAAAAAAAGCATTTTTTTCATTTGTTTTTGATGGTTGATGGATTTAGATATGCAGAGGAACAAAAGCAGACATTTAAGTAGACATATATGATTTAAACAAAAACAGAAGCAAACCTTTAGATGTGATTTGTACAGCAGCAAAAGCCAAAGCTACTGAAGTTACTTTATATTTACTCTAAAACTATTTGGATTTTGAATGGATTTTGCTTGGATACAATTCAGGTCTTTCTATCTACCTATATATTATAATTTCCATTGTTTCTACATTATGCAAAACAGAAAAAAAAGCAAGCAAGAAACAAAAAAACAATGCCATCATGCTTTTGTCTGTGTAAAGGTTTTGCTGTAACAGCTAATGAAATTTGCTAATGAAATGAAATTTACTCAAAGGAGGTGGCCGTTCTGCGTTGGTTAATTAAAATGTGCACTGCACAGCCCTGGCTTGTCAATCCCACCCCATTGAAATAAGTTAAACTCTGAAACTCGTACACTGAAGTTCATTACCAGCTGTCTGGTGTTTATAAACCTGGTTATAAACCTGTACAGTCAAGGGCTAATCAAGAGTTTGTCAAGTGTGGTGGGACTAAGTTTGCTTTTACATTGCTTTGTTTTTAATTAATGTATTTTGATCAGTAGATTTTTCTGAAACCTCAACATAAATTCAGAAGTATTCATTGTATTCAAAGAATACGGTCACTTTTACCCTAACTCTTTGACTTAACCTAGATTCTCAATGTCCTATTCTACATTTCAGTTTCTCAGTAAATAGTTTTATCAGCTGATGTCATATTTACATTCAGATAGAATGAGTATGATTGGGGAACACATTCCCTTGTGTTGCATTTGTTAGCCTGTGGAGAACGCTTTTACTGGGCGGTCTGAGACAACACTGATAAAAAGGCACCCCATGACCCAATCACCGAAATCAAGCACACTGCAAGAGGGTTTGAATTCAGCTCCCCCGAGGCATTCAGGATGTGTCTGAGAAGCACCTTAACTGCCTTTGTTGGAAAGGCCTAGCTAAAAAAAGTAAAGCTTTCACACATCCTGAAAGACAAGAACCCACAATGCTCTGAGCATAATACAATAAAAAATTTAAAAAACTCCAGCATATATTTTTTTGATCACAGAAATAATCCAGTTGACAATGTGCGTAAGCTTTATATGACAATATGTTTCAAATGGAAATATTCAAATTCAAGTAAAATATACAACTACACAAATGGTAAATACACACTAGTATATCTAAGATATAGATACAATTCATGATTTAGTCTAGATTTTCCTAACAAACCAGCCACTAGTTTAGTTTTTATGTAAAAAGGTAATCTATTGGTTTAGAGCACTGGCTAGTGAGAAAATGACTCATTAGCATTAGAAAAAATCTTCACCATATACAGGAAAGTACGATTCAAACTGTGCTAGTACTGCACACATATGAAAACCACAACACGTGGTAGGGTTGCATATCTTAATTAAGAGTAAATTTGTTATTATGGTCTATCTCTCATCCAGTAACTTTTCAGGTTCTCTTGTGTGTTATTAAATTAATTATTCCACTCAGCACTTGTCTTTTCAGCTTTGATGATAGCTCACATTTTGATTATTCCAGGAAGCGATTAGCCTAATGCATGTTTAGAAGTACGTTGCGAAGGGATTATTGAATTTTTCAGGTTTTTGAAAGAAACACACACACACACACACACACACACACACACACACACACACACACATATATATATATATATATATATATATATATATATATATACATACTTCAAACACAATTCTTCACATCTATCTGTGGGGTTTCAGCCAAAAGATTCATCCTCTTTTAAACTCTTTTAAAGTGGAATTTAAAAATAAACATTTTTCCCCCCCAAAAGCAGTCAGTGTCATTGCTATGTAAACAGGGACTGCCACGCAATTAAACCCCGGCTTCCTTCATTACTGCTGACATCCTGAATCTTAAAGCCTACAGTGGAAAGCCACAAAACAATCCGTTTCCTGCATACTTTCCTGGAGAATGATTATGAACTGTGTTCATCAGATGTGTCTTTCCTGCTCTCTTTTTCCATTTTGTTAATTCACACCAGAGCAAAAAACAAGAATAATCGCTTCCCGAGGGGCTCAGTCAGGAAAGGTTGCCCACCTGAACGCTGACTGAGCCCAGTGATCAGTCTTTCACGGGTTAGAATCCAGATCAAGCCGGGAGAACTTGACTGGCATTGCACTGCTCTGGGCTGAGGTAGGTGGGAATTGGAAAGACTTTGCCTTTGGCAAACCAGCATCTCCCGTCTGCAGGTTGTCTGTGCAGTCGAGAGGGTCTCTCCTCTTTCAATGGTGCTAAACCTCTCTTGAGTAATATTAGATGACCAATGTTGCCAGTTCCTCACTCTCCTCATGTTTGGTGGTAGGATTCATGAGCTAAGGTGCATATCCACAATTAAATCCTCTTTGGGCAGAAACCGAATTGGAAGTTCTGAAGAAAACAAGACGAAGAACATTGAAAGTAATTATTAAATGAAAACTAAAATACATCTTAGATTAAATTCATCCAGCATCATGTTTGATGACTTGACTATCCACTGTTCCTACAATTGTTGTTCATACGATTGTTTGATCAAAGTATGCAATTTCAATCCAAATACAGTTATATAGCCAACATAATAGTGAAATTCATATTTCCACATTTTTACCCGAAACGGACTCTCTTAAATGATAAAATATAGCTGTTGTAACTTCCATTGAGAAATTCATAGCATGCCAATGCAAAGATCTAATAGAGAATGCAAGCATGGGAAAGAATTCATGCAGAAGCTTTAAAAAAAAAAACTATGATTCCACATCTGTTATGTCAACTTAAACTGCTTTATAATAATACTCCATATATCATGATGAATAAGGAATTTCTCAGGGACATAGTAATTCAAGGTTAAAATCATACCACCCACCATTTTTTAAAGCTATTAACAAAGGAAATAATATATAGTATGTTTGGTTTATGTTGATAAATTTGCATACGGAGCTGCCTGCACTTCAAGTCTCGGTTAAACACTGAAGTATAAATAAAATTTGGCCATGCAGAATTATTTTGCAGAAAACATGCTAGCTCCCTATTTTTTTGTGTCCAAAAATGTGATATACTTAAGTAAGGCCAAAACTTTTCTCTTTGATTTTAAACAACTGTAGCATTCATATATTTCTACATAAAAAAGAAATTAAAAAACTAAGAAGTATTTAGAAAATTTTGTATTAGACCGCAAACTTTTTACTGTGGTCTTGAAGCCACATGGTAGTCTATTACAGCAATTACTGTAGCATTTGCTTCTAATTTTGGAATTCATGACAGTTAAAATTATAGGTGGTGTCTTCCCTTCAAGTACATGCAAGGCTGGGTCAAAGAATGATTGGCACCCTGCACTGAAGTGGGCATTGAACCCGGGGAAGGCTGCCAGCTGGCTGCACATCTGACCTGAGGCACGGTATTAACATAAGGTTTGTAAATGAAGCATGAAATAGAAATATGGAACCAGGCACCACACAATGGACAGGCCTCGTTCTCTGGATTTGTTATTCATTCACAAAGTCACTACTTGATTCTGCCTACTTTAGTGAATTGCATATCTAAACCAATAAGGATTGCAAATACTTTTTCCCCCTTCATTATCAATAGAAACATCTGGAAGTTTTCTTATGTATTTTCATAAACATACTGATCACTCTTAATTTCTTACTCATTTTGAGAAAACTTTTGACACCATTGGAATATAATATGCCTGAAATGTTAATATTTTTAAAGATAAACTGTATATTTAATCACATTGAATATTTGGAAATGTATTCAGGCAGTGTGGCGAGTTTAAAACTGCATGGGTGTTAAATTCCAATGTCTTGTTGCAAATAATTTCCCAGCTAGCTCTGCAACACATCCAGTTGGTCTATGCTACAGCCATGACAGAAGCATCAGTTAAGACCTAATGACCACATTGGTGAAACAAAACCAGTATACTCTCAAAAATCCTATTTGGTAGGAAGAAAAAGCTAAAACGCAAACTTTCTTCCACCCCATACTAATTGGTCATTCTGAGCTAATGCTAATTTTTCTTGTATTTACCTGGCTTGAGTTTCAATATAGTGCAAGTGCATATATTTGCTGACCCCAAAAATCATTGTACATAAAAAAAGGACATAATTAGTACTACAGGCTGCTATGGGTTTGGGAGTTGTGTTTCATGAGCTGGCAATCTACCCTGCAGATCTAGCTGTCTATTACAGTTTAGAAAAGAATCTTTAAAGCAACAGTGCACAGCATTCATCATATAGAACAGAACAGTGGGGGTTTCAACTTTGGAAAGAAAACACGCAACCAAAAACATGCTATGTATATTCAACTCTACAGACTATGCTTAAAAAAATTACTTTTTAAAATTAAACCAAAGCTTTTTACTTGGCCTCTAGGAAACACATCATTCAAATGTAGCACTGATAATTCAAAGGTTATCAGTTCAATACGGCATTAGCTCTGCCTAGCATTTGTAATCACGTCTGAATCACTTATTTCTATTTTTGTCAGACACATTCCTTTCCATATTTCCACTTGAAAGTTTAATCCATCAGGGTGATGTAAGAAACAAAGTCATAATTTCAAAAATACAGACCATTTACAATAGCCAAGTTTTTTTTTTTTTTTTTTCCCACATGGGTTTTTCTTAGAAGAGGTGAGAAAAATATAAAGTGCAACAAAAGTTCAAGTAAATACTATATAAATCAGGTAGTTCCAAAAGAGAAATGGCCTAAAAACACAAAGATAAAAAAATAAAAAAAATGTTGGTGAGAAACATGATCATAACTGAATCAGTACCTGTGGGGGGTTAGCAGGAGCATGTACTTGTGGCATATATCAACCGTCTTCTATAAATATAGTGAGTGTTATTGCCTGGCACTGCATTTGACGACCGACTTGTGACGTACGTCTGACGTACTTACACTTAACCGAATGTATGCCGTAAAAGCTACATTTCTGATGGTTAATTTCTGAGTGGTAGCTACATGCATCACTGATGCCTCAAAACTAATTAAAAAAAACCCAAAGCACTTTGGCCAACACTTGCCCTTATTACTCATTGCTCCCGAACCATTTTAAATCAGCCTCAATCAGGGGCTGCAGTCTGAAAAATTCTGAGCTACCTTTGAGTTTTATTTTCTCCTGGAAACCTAATAATAATGAGGTGAGATAGAACAAATCCCTACAGCCTCTTCAGCCATTGAGGACTGCAATTGGCCCTCTCCTGTCCATGACTCTATCTGTCAATGTTATGCAATGAAGAGTTTGTTGTTGTACAATATACTACATATTTGACAGATGCTACCCCAGGAGTTATTCAGGAGTTTCTTTTAGGTCTCCAATGCATTCAATTGTGACACTCCAGCTTTGGAGTTTAAAGTCATCACACCCAGCTGGCTAAATCCAACAGGCCTAAGATTCTATATATCCAGGAGAGGCTTCTTATCTAAGATGCACTTTCCAAGTAGAGGTATCACCCCATGTCCCCGTTGGTGCTTCTTTGGGATCTGACTGATTAGCGAAAGGAGCAAACTGGTTCTTTTTCAACCAGTTCAATTGATTAGATTTTACTGGTTATTAGGGCTATGCTTTCTCACTTTAAAACACTCAAGCAATACAATTTGGTGTCACCCCAAACCAATGGTTAACATGCATCTGCCACATGAACCCAGATGTAGCATAGCAGACTGTATTACATATTGTGTTCAGTATTGAGATCTGAGGCTTTGCCACTGAGGTCTGGGTGAATTCAAAACTCCACTGGGAAATCAATATGTCTGCAGGGATCCAAGCTTATGTAACAAACAGATTTGACATTGTCCCTCTCCTACTACTTTTATAGGTAAATACATTAATAATTGATGTCATTGTACAAACAGGACATGATCTCACCTTGCGTTTCAGGGGAAAATTTTATATTTAATTCATATTTCGGGGGTAATTTGATATTTAAGGTAACTCTAAAATGGCATGAGACCCTCAAGAACCAAGACCGACCACCCCTGAACTCCTGTTGCTGCCAGAAGGGGCCTGCCAGTCAGTGCAGAGACTACACTATTCAATGCCCCTCCACGGGTTCTGTTTGGTGTGGAAGTAGAGGTAGGATCCATGAGTCTTCTCCATTGGCTCAGTATATTAATGTATTTAGCTAGCTTGTATTTACAAATTTATAACAAATTCTCAGTTTATTTTTAAACATTTTACAAGTTTGTGTTTTTTGTATCAAGGTTAGGTTGGTGTGCTAGTATCTTTGGAATTAATTCAATTAAACACAACAAACTGAGTATTTTCTTGTAGTGTGTTTCTGGGAGGGTATTTACAAATCTGTGGGTTTGGCTATAAATTTATAATACTCCGCAAGTTCCTGTTGCTGTGCCATTTATAAAAGACAGTGATAATGTATGGGAGGTGTTATCAAAAATTGAGTGGACACCTTGTATATAGTGTGTGTTTCAATTTTTCCAGACCCTACTGACCGACCAATAGTGGTGGCAGCGGTGTAGCTGTCTAATTGATTCAGTGGCCTAACCTTACACACACTACCCGCAATATAGCATTTCAAAGGTGCCATTCCAGCTAACAGAAACCCATTACCTGTGGAAGTCAATGAAGAGTGTTCCACTAGAGGACTGCAGCTGCAAAAAGAGTGGATGATGAAAAGAGCCCATCTCTCTCTCTCTCTCTCTCTCTCTCTGTCTCTCTGTCTCTCTCTCTCGGTCTCTCTCTGTCTCT
>JAOYSI010073496.1:0-19829 GCA_025775065.1 Hiodon alosoides
CTCTGACCCCCCCCCCCCCCATCCCCACCGTACGCAAATCCATCCCTCTTTGCCCGACCTCCCCGTTTATCCTCCTCCCATTTTTATGGTTTGACCCCACCCACAGCATGGCAGGGCACTGATCTGATGCATAATCACGTTCTGGTTGACCATGACCAGTCCAGTGTGGACACTGTGGGTCGTCACGGCAGCCTGTCCCGCCCGGAGCCCTCCTCTGACCTCTCGGAAGACTCTGACTATGACAGTATATGGACGGCCCACAGTTACAGAATGGGTTCCACCCCCCGTAAGAGTGGCTGCTCGTATATCTCTTATCAGAACTAAAGCGCTCCCTTTTTTAACTGTGATTTGTGTGTCCTTTTGGTCTGCAGTAAGGTGTTTTAATAATATCTGTCTTTATAATTACTTTTGTCTGCCAGCGCAATGGCTTCCTCCCGTTTTTTTGCGTACGCTTAGGGTTGTACTGTCACCGCCCAGGTTTGCGTTACTGTGATTTGAGAAGTGAGTATTCTGTTCCCTGTAGAGGTACAGTGGTCTGTAGTCGTTCTGTTTCCTGCATACATGGGCAATGTAATCAAATACAAACCACTGTTTAGCTCGCTGGACGCTCAGCAAGCTTGTGTTGGTCGCTCTGTCCATTCCAGTTGATATAGTGAGGAAGTGTTTTGGGGAAAGAAATGTTTTTGATTCTTACCATTACAACAAGTTAAGTTTATTGGAATGTATTTATTCTAAAATCAATATTTTCAGTGTTAATTTGCAGTGCTAATACGTTATGGTTCTGTAGAGGAAAAAAATGGGAATTAATCAGAATGTATCGAGGTTGCCATTTTTTTGGGGGGTGGGATGTATTTTGGTTAAATATAAGTTATTAAAACATGAGGTGCCGAACCGGGACCGTCAACTCTCCAAACTCTGTTGAAACACTCTCTCGTTCACTAATGAAAATACTCTCGTAGAAGAACTCTTAATGACATGATTGAGAGGCAAATCAATTTTGATCAATAGATTAATAGGGTTTTGTAATGTAATTTCAGTTGTATGTAATGACACTGATAAATGCCTTTGCAGAACAGGGACCGAATATGTGATATAGTATCACCATAAAATACCATATGTATAGTTTATATTGAGCTAAAGCACAGTTGTGTCTAACGCCAGAAACGGTTAGCTCTTCGCTAATCTCAAGCGCTCCCGATCAGATTTATTGAATTTATATTTCTAAAGATGTTTTGGACTTTTTATGCTGATTTTATTAATTTAAGTACCGATCGTCACTTTGCCATATTCATCTTGTTATGGAGAAGTTTTCCATAATCCATAAACTTTACTAGTTTCCCTAGTGAAAGCACACAGCCCATATTTCTAACTGTCGTTGTATGTCAAATTTCCTGACTGGTGACACAGTACTGGTCTCCTTAAGTGTTGACATTTAACATTGATGACACGGCAGAAAATAAGTGTTAAAATAAAGTTCTACTTTGTAAATGATGGAGAGCTTCCTAAGGCGGTCATTTAAACGAGACGGGAGAACACATCTACTTTTTTATTAGCACTGGCCCAGAAACTAAAAGTCACGTATCGTTTGAGAGCGAGAAGAACAACTTACCAGCTATAATTATCTACTTGTTGTTCTGTGGTATTCCTTTTGTGTCATCAAGCTGCAAAATATTTTTTTTTTTATGGAGCTCTGAAATGTTGCAATTGTTTATGTATAGAACTAAAGAAGCACGAGATGTTCGGTGTTTCAGATAGACAAGTATAGACTGGTGGTTCTTCGCTCTTCAGTTTTATGGCCCTAGGATTAGCAAAGTCTCATCACATGGTATTTGCACAAAAAAAAATGTATTTCAATATTGTGTGATGTACTTTGTGTGATTGAGTCACAATTTACAATTGAATAAAAAAGGTCACTAAAACCAGTTCCTAGGTTAACATTCTGGTTGACCTTTATATGTAGACGTGTGTATGGAAATTCAATGCTTGTGGTGCAATTTGTCAGTTGTCTAATTTGCATATGGTATGATAACAGTATATGATAAATATATATTTTTTAAACTGCATGCTTTCAAAAGCATGTAGATTTGTTCAAATTTTTGCATGACCGCTCGTTTTAAGTGTGTTAACTTTAAGTAAATTTTAGAGGGTCTGTTTCTATAGGTGTTGGCTTCGAACTCAATCACTCACCCTTTAAAAAATGTTTCTTCTCATATGTAATGCATTATTTTCTACATATCAGTGACTTATTGTAGACACCTCAAAGGTCTTCACACTGTAAGAAAAGGGATGCTAGAATATTAATGTTCAAATATCTTGAATTAAACGGATGTCAAATTTTCCTTCCTGTGTGAATATTTCAAGTTCCCAGTATAGCATCATATTATTAATAAAACAGTCAATCGTGTAGTGTGAACCATATTTTTGATTTGTGAGTAGACTCTGATATCCTTGGAAAATAAATGGGGGGGAAAAAAATAACAGGTGGAAAACTGAATGCTGAGCTACAATAGGTAACGATTGTGTGTTATAACCTAAGTGGAAAGTTTTTTTTTGTTTTTTTATTTTGAAAAACGTTTTAGTTCAGATTCAGATAAAATTCTGCTCGTTCCTGATATCCAGAACATCATTGGATCTTTCTCCACTGCAGCGGAACTATGATGATTTGATTTTGTGTGACGTGCCTTCACTTTAGTGTTTCCAGGCCTCTGCATGACGTGCCTTCACTTTAGTGTTTCCAAGCCTCTGCATGACGTGCCCTCCACCAGCTAGAACCAGGTCTTTCTTTAGTCTGGTCTTCTTCAGCTTCCCAGCAAGCTGCACAAAATGACCCAATCAAGTCAATCAATAAGCCATTCCGTCAGTTTGCGAGTTAAAACCAAACTGCAGACGCTCTCTTGTTTTGAAACAGGATCTAGGAAGGAATCTGGACCTCATATGCTATTTCCAGAGGAAGAGAAGATTATTGTGGAGGCAACCAAAAGCAACGGCCAGACTGTGATTGAAGAGAAGTAAGACAATGCCCCTCCTACTGACTTTCATTAATATAATATTTGCCTATTAAAAAAAAAAAAGAAGCTTTATTCAGATTGTGGGAATATTAAACTGTGAATGATTGAATATAAGTTATACTGTTAAAGTACCTTTATTTTTTTTATTTCAAGAAGCCTTGTGGACACAGTCTATGCGTTGAAGGATGAAGTACAGGAACTGAAATTGGTAGGTCTCTAACATACAATGGCAGTCTCCCAGAGCTAGGGTAAAGTGTGATAAATCAAAAATTTAGGCAAAATACATTTAATATACTTATTATCGGGTGGGCCCGCTTTTATAGAGTGCCGGGTTCAGCAGTTTTATTTTGAGTTTGGTGGTGGACATCCTTTCTTCATTATTTTCTTCCACACAGGACAACAAGAAGATTAAGAAGATGCTGGAGGAGGAACAGCAAGCCTGGAAAGAGCTGGAGAAGATTGTGAGGAAAGTGTTGAAGAACATGAAGGACCTTCCCTGGGATGAAACTAATCTGTGAGGGGATTTCTTCCTTTCCAGTTTAATGGTTTCTTCTTAATATTTGTGTCACGGGCCAACAGCAATAGCAAATGGAAGGGTTACACACACAAAAATACCACTCACAGACGTCCTGTAGGCCAGAGTCACGATGCATTTGGCCCAAGCCCAAGCCACTTTACCCCAGTGCTCTGAGACACTGAGTTAAACCACTGTGTAGTCTGAGTGACTGGAGTAAAGTGGGTTCCATGGAGGACCAGCCTTGGCCCGCAGTGCTGACTGATGCTCCAGGGTGTAAATTTCTTCAGAACGTATCTATGGGAGTTTGCATGCCCTCAAACTCTGCTCTTCTCCCAAGCTGGTTTTAGTCGTTTGGTTGTGTTTTACTTTGCCAAATATTTATGTTTTCTCTACACACAAACTCTGCAGAATTTCCACACATCACCGATTATTTGGCTCTGTGGAGAAGCTGGGGGTCAAATAGGTGCTGAAGATCAGACTCAGACAGTGGGGGGCGCTATCACACTCCCTCCCCTTAGCTGGATTTTCTGAGCCCTGACTAGGCCGCACTAAACCTCACAGGAGAACATAGCCAAGACCTACAGTTAACTTTTTAACTTGTTTAAATTTTTTTTTTTTTTTTTTACAAAAATTACAGCAATACAATTCAGATAATGCTGAAGTCGTTTCAGGTGAATTCTATAATGGTCATGTTTTTAAGCTGTTTTTTGTAGACTGTTTTTGGTTTTTGAATTACCTCATTTTTTTTGTACGTTTTTGTGCAGCTGAGGAGCTTAAAGTAGGCCTGGCTCACCCTTGTATTTTACAGTGTTTTGTACAGAGTTGGTACAAAAACGTATCTTTTATATCATAAGTAATGCTGAGAAATGTGAAATGTGCCTTTGGAAATACATTTACGGAATTTTGGAAGTTTTCGTTAAGCTCAAAGGCTATTAAAGGAAACATTTAAATCTACTCCTGGAGTGTGCCAGTGAGGGCCTCAACTCAAATGTAATGTAGAGATTAGAACAAACAAAGAAGAGATCACTAAAGCAGAGTTACTTATCAGAAATTTTGCGAATCTTTAGTTTTGTTTTCTTAAATGATATATTTAAATGGGACCATCTAATGAGACCAGCAAGATTTTACGGTTTTCTATCATTAAATAAAATCAGCAGAAGCCGCTCAAATGACCACTTTATTTATTTATTTAAATTGTAGCAACATTGTAACATTTAAAAATCGCTGTGCTTTAAGTTAGTTTATTTTAATCTAGTAACTTGTATAAATGTTTCTGTGAATTAAACCTTGTTAAATAACATTGTCTTTGTGTTGCCTCTTTAGTCTGGGAATGTGTTGTCATTTTATTCCCATGACATCAAAATCTCAAAACTTCCACACTGGCTTTAAATTTTTCGTCCTAACGTTTGTCTCACAGGGGGCTTTCTCCTTGACCTATATTGACTTTATTTACTGTTGACTATTGCTTTGTTTATCCGATTAATCACTTGCTACAAGGCAGCTAACTAGATGGTTGAATATAGGGATGAATTTGTTTGTTTCATTCGTTTTCCAGCTTTAGTTATCTACTGCACTATCAAATTTTATATTACCTATTTATGCAAAAAAAAAAATGTTTCTCAGACTGCAGTAAATTGGCCCAAGTTGTCAGTTTGGTCCAATTGGATCAAGTGATGGGTGTAATGTTGCTAGAAAAACTAACTACTTTCCCTCTGGCAGGCTCAATCACTCACTCTATTGCATCACTGCGTGATGAACGCGACTTAAATGAAAATGAAACTTTTAATGCTGTGCCCAGTGCCTAATTCCTCCATTCTGAGAGTTCTGCCCACCTTTCCCTCTTTTGTACCCCAGAGTTAATGCTGGCATTGGATGGGAAAGAGCTATGAACATGTGATGACAGCAGAGCCAGACAACTTGCCTAGCTCTATGTCTTGTGCTATTGAAGTGGAGGAATTAGTGCTAGTCTTGCCTAGCAGCTCGTTTGAAGAGAAGCGATAATGGGTTTGAGCAGAGCAGGGGTTCGTTTGTTTAAATCCCAGCTGGGACACTGTGTCGTACCCTTCTCAGGGCTTGGAGACATTTTCATCTCTGTCGGAGAAATGGGAACAAAGGATGTGAAATGTAGCATATCTGATAAAGTGTAAAAAGCACTCTGCTTATCAGTGTCAGATAGGTGAAGACGGGGAAAGTGGACAGTCTGATTACAGCCTTCCATTAGATTTCTCTTCTGGTTTTGTCTGCTTTCTATTATTTATTTTTTTTAATGCTTCACGTTACACAGATATGACCCCCTCCTGTCTGGACTTTTAGCGACACTGTGACCAAGGAGATACTGTTGGTCATGAAGCACTCCTTTATTTATTTATTATTATATATTATTTATTTATCCTTTATTGTTCTATGTAAACAGGGGCCACAGATGACCCTGGAAGTTGTCCCATAGCCTACGGCACATCTGTGTATTGGGGGTTTGGGACAGTAAATTATGTCCCACTTACAAAGATTCTTAGCTGCTTTATTAACACAATTTTAGCATGAAACAATTGCATTATTGTTATTGTAAAAGACAACGAGTCATATATTTTCAATGTCTAAAGGATGCTAGTCCTGAGAGACGTAAACACCACTGAAAGATTTCATCGAAGATCCATCCGAAGTGAGGCCCTTTTGTCTGTGAAAACGAGAGGTTGGCATTTGAGGGGAGAATTACTTCTGGCGGGTATTTACATGGAGACAATGTTCTCTACAGATGGTGTCTCCAGGGACGGAAAATGTTATCCGTTTCAAATAGGAACGAGCCGTATAGACTAGAGTCTAGAGAGATGTGTTAACTAATCGATCAGTGGCGTTCGTCAGACGGGGGAATTAAGTGGTTTTGTAAGGCCGAATCAGTGTCCATCAATCACGTTAATCTCCTGTTTCGATACGAAACGCACTTGTAATACGGAGGCATAGGCTAAGGTTGTAAAAAAACGTAAAAAGTGATGCAAAGACTGCTTTGGTCGTTTGATAGATCATCAACTCTTCATGGGGTCTCGGTAAGCTGTGTGTTCAGGGGTTCGAGGTGACATGGGATAAATAAACCC
This sequence comes from Hiodon alosoides, assembly GCA_025775065.1. NCBI lineage: Eukaryota > Metazoa > Chordata > Actinopteri > Hiodontiformes > Hiodontidae > Hiodon > Hiodon alosoides. Next base: position 6,615 of record JAOYSI010073496.1, read on the forward strand.
AATATCGGTTTCTTCACAAAGTTTCAGGACGCTGAGGAAGGACTTGTCTGAGATACAACGGAATCCTTCGAGGACTAAACCACTTAACCTTTTCTCACATTTGATAGTTTGTCTCTACATTTCCTAAAACTATCGTTAACCCAATCGAAACCTTAATCCTATGCATTGTATATTCCACACTTTGATCCTGGTATTCCAACTGCAAATCCAACATATTACGAAACATATTCTTCTCATTCAAATTTCCCAACGGGTTTTATTTTCCCACATCCTTTTGAGGTTCTGTGAATAGTGAACACATTGTCAGCGTTGAGAGCTCAAGACTGCTCCGGCAGTTATCTGTGATAACAGGGAAAGTGACGTTCAGTCGATTGTAGGGCTTTGAAGACATCTAGGTGTCTCATTTCAGTACCATGAATCCACTGTAGCCCCCTCCTCAAGACCGGTCTCCTTTTCCTGAATCTATTCAGTAGCTAGTGATCATTTAGTGCTGACAAGTATTATCAGGCCTTTGCTGGTTCCTCTCTCTATTGCCTGTCATCAATTGTCAGTATTTGTAATTTACCAGAAACGAAGGAGAGAGGCAGAAAAGAAAAAATGATGATTGACAGGGAAGGATTCGGTGTCCTCTTCAGTCTCTTGTTGTACAAAATAGAAGCGCAAAATTTTTTGTCAGTATTTTTACCGTAAAATCCATCCCCAAAATGGTTGAAACGCCTATTCAAAAAGATCCTTTTGGGGTTTGACCTTTTATTTGGCCGGTAATTGTAGCTGAAATGTAATGGAGTTCTCTTATAAAAATAGCCTTTGTTGCCTAGAAAGCTGGTCATTCATAAACAATAACCAGCTCCTTTGTGTGGACAGTAATATATTCATGTTGTCTGAGATTGGTAAAAACCTGGAACGGCACATAAAAGGCAGCAGGGGCTGGCTGAAGGGCTTTTTCCTCGTCAGGTTTGTTAGAGCAGGTTACAGCTCCCTTGCTCTCTCTCTCTCTCTCTTCTGATCGCGCTGAACAAGGTGCTGTCTACTCCATTCCAGCAGAACCTCAGCTAGGGGCGAGACAGAACCTGTCCGGCCTCCCGGAAACCCTGAAGAGCCAGGATGGAACTCCAGCTTCTTTTGGGAAATCTACAGGTGTGACCCCACTTCCACCTTTTTTTAGTAGGAGGTTCCGTACTCTCGCCTTGTGGGGAAGGTAAGAGTGTGCAGAGAGGAGGTCACGGAGAGGGCGCACACAGGAGCTGCCTCTGTTTGGTCAGAAGAGGACTATCCACAAAGGATGTGGTTATTGTGACCAGGACAGAGAGAAGAGCATCCCCCCCACCCCCTCCCCCTTGCTGGATTCCCTAAAAGGTAAGGCTTCTGAAATACCTGCAAAAATACTCAGAGAGAGAGAGGTTTCAGATGAATTAATCTTAATAATAAATCTAGCAGTTAACACGTCTGGTACTTAAAACGTATTGGATCTTGCGTTTAGGAACTGCCTGGGTTGACTCAAAGTTTTAATATTCACAGGCATCTATCGCATGCCATTGGAGGGCTGGAAATGCTAACTGTTTGCCTAGACTGGCGTTTTGATTTCTAAGTATTTGAAATCGCGCAGTATAGTTAATATTGAGACAAGGTTCTCCTTTGCTTTGGGCTAATTTCCTTATTTAACAAATGCCCTTGACGTGAGTCCATCCCTGGGGCCATATACAGGAATTCACTTGTTGATTTTTACAACATCCTTACTCTGAAGGATGATCTGTGCAACATTATAATGCTGCTACTCACAGACATGACACTCTAACTCCATAAAATCTGTACTATGAAGAGAGGAAAAATTTAGTCTGAAAATACTACATTTCAGCTTCTTCTCTCTTTTTTTTTTGGCAAACTGACAAATGACGAATATGCAAACTCTTGGCTAATCTTCGTAATCGCGTACTTACTCATAATCGTTTCTGTGCGACATTGATTTATTTTTTATTCAGCTTCTTAAGAACGTATTGCTTCTCTGTGAAGTATGATTAGAGAGATTCCACAATACTTGTTCTGGTCACAATTATATCTCCAACATTGAGCACCCTGCTCAGTGGAATTAATCAGTTTATCATTGCTGTCTGAATTTGAATGTCCCTTCTGCATGTGTCCTTGTTTATTGGCACTAAATAAACTGATTATTGTGAATTGTTTTGATCTGAGAAGTCCAGGCAGGGTTTGGAAACAGTTTATAATTTCAGGAAGATTGTTTTAGAGACCACTAAAAGGTGTAATTGGGTCATCGTTACGATATATAGCCTAATGTTAAAATAAGAATATGGCCTAAGGGGGGTCAACCCTGGTCCTCGGGGGCCACAGTAGTCGGAGTCAGTTTAGTTAATGATTGTTTTTAAAATAGGCATTGTCTCCCCCTACTGTTGATTTGTTATACGCATGTGTTAAACACGTTAGCGCCATGTCATGTGACAGCAGTTCAGGAGGTTTCTTTTCTATTTCAAACAAGGAGAGCACATTTCTGTTTCTAATTTACATCAAATGCAATCAGCGAGAATAAAGGTCTTGGTACCCTGTCTTCCTTTTCCAACCACCTCGAATGAACATGACAAACGTCCAGGTGACAATCCTGTCGCATGGCTGGTAATGTAGAAAAGATTCGTGCTGCCTGTCAAATTATACAGCGCAAGGTCTGAGAAGGACGGAACACGTAGTGTTGGCAGACTTTCGTGCTACCTCTTGATTCGTGTCTGTTTTAGACCTGGAAACACAAAGTCGGATAATATCTAATCCAAATAATGATTTCAATTATACAATTAAGAAGCGAATTAAATAAAAACCGCGGCTCTCTAGGACCGGGGTTGGCTACGCACTGTGCTGGTCGCAGATGTGTATTTCAGCAGTAGATGGCAGTGTTCCCATAGAAGATTAAATTGACCACTTCTTTTAGAACTGTAAAACGTAAAAAGCACTTTTTCTGACTTCACCTGCTCCCCCTAATTTACTATAGTATTTTTTATAGATTCCTTAATATATTTTTGCCAACAATATACGGAGCAAACAAGTTTAGATCAGCCCCCAATCTAATGCTTTGCAGTTTTATGTATATTTTGGTGAAACGCATTTGGTGAAAAGGTGTGTACTCATAGGTGTGGTTTTTGTTAAGGAACGACTCGTCTGATGTTTTACAACCTAAATAATCTAGCCACAGGAGGTCGCACAAGTTTCGCAGAAGTTGTCCGCTTGTGGTTTGCCGAGGTTCATGACAGTTTTACAGAGCAATCCCGTCATTTAACGGAACTGCAAGTATTTCGAATCGCCATAAAGAGACAATGATGAATCACTCCTGGACACAAATATATTTCATGTAATAATTTTTAACACTTTTGTGTTCATAAAACGTTTTAGCACTTATTTCTTGTTTCCGGATGAGCCTAGACCATACACAGTTCTTTGAAATTGTAATTATTGCCTGCAGTTTTTATCCAGGTTTTTTATATTCTGAATACAATAATAGCAAAGGAAATTTGTTAGTAAAATTATTAAATGATACTTAATGGTATAATCAGAATTCTTAATGAGGTACTGTGTTGCATCACCTCAGTAGTATTAGTAAAACCAATCGTAAAACCCAATTGATTTATAGACAATGCTCGAAAAATGAATTATGTAGAGATGCATTCGTTCTCAAATTCTGTGGTGATGGCAAGCTTTGTGGCTATTTATATGAAACCCACGGTAGCGACTCGTGTCATTCAGTTGCGATGAGCACGAGGGTGAAAGACGGGCGATAATGGAGGGAATTTGCTGAACGGCCTTTAGCGCTCTGAGTCGCATCATGACAGCAGCGGGTAAACAGCGCAGCTGACCAAAAAGCGCGTGGTCAGTGTGAATCGTTGTCACGGTTTTAGTAATGAACCTTACAGAAAGTTTGATTGCAGCAAATCGAGTTGGTGGGTTGCAAATTATAATTGAAATTTGACAAATTTCCTGGGAAATTTAACGTGCAGAAACAGCATAAAGCAACATTACAGTACGTATTTTACCTCGCGGACAAGAAGGTAACGCAGGTACAGCTACACTGTCCATAAATAATAACGACTATTTTATTATCGTTATTTTATTACATTATTTTTTTTTATTACAATTATCTTGTTTCAGGTTTTTGGAGATTGGAACCACTACAGGGATAGTGAAAATATATTATTATTATTATTATTATTACTACTACTACTACTACTACTACTACTACTACTACTACTACTACTACGTTAGTAAGCTACTAATCACCACAGCAGTGTTTAATTAATTATCATAGGTATTATAAGTAAAATCAAATACATGTATTTGAACTAAAATGGTTTTAAAATAAATAACACACATTTAAATATTTTAAATTTATCTTTAAAAGTAGCCTATTACAGCACACGCAACTATGTTGTCATTAAAACCTAAACTTCGCCAGGGAACAGAGACTCTTCCAGAAGCATCCACTTCATAAACCGATGTAGAATTAAGTAACTGCTAATGCTTACAGCATAGACTAAAAACAGGCAGAACTTTTAATTGATCAAGGAACGATATTTAAACTTTGCCAAAGTCCTGAAAACAGAAGTTCCCTCTAAATAATGCAAAGGTGTACACCAGCTTTGAGCGTGCGCATGATTTCCTGTAACCTGCGCTATCAGAAAAATGAATGTTTCCTGCCCAGTTCTGAAGACATTCTATCCCACCGACCTCCACTGCACCTCAGATGAAAGCAATACGGCACTTGTGCGCCATAAAGGATATGTTCAATTCAGCTGCATTAAGCCACACAGAATTACCCGCCATTAGAAAATGGGAACAGGCTGTTTGTGACCACTGCTTTGCAAGTTCACTCTTTGTACATAAATACACGAAAAAGAAACAGATTACAGAAAACGGGTCACCTCTGAAAATGTCAGATGCCTTTTTAGCCATTTCAGTGAATTAAATTACACCCCCCCCCCCAGTGTGACCCCCACGCACAGCAGTACGGGACCGTCAGTAATTCATTCATATTTAGCTATTTGGTGGCAGCTGCTTGACTGGTGAGGCACAGCAGGAGAAATGGCCTATTTCTTTTAGTGCAATTATCCCCATTTCTTACCTTCTACCCCTGCAGGCTCACTTCGCCCACCCTGGCAATCGGCTGGTCTGTGCTTGGGTCCCTTTTGACACACTCTACCCTTGAATTCGCACTTTGAGGCAGACAGCTTTATTGAGGAGGTGGGGCAGTAGTGTTACGGACAACAAGAAATTCACAGAGTGAATTTTGGCTGCTTTTTCTTTACCAGCGTTTGATCGCTTGGTCAACGGCTCGTGGTAAACTACATTAGGGAAGGTAAAACGGGTGAAAACCCTGGCCTCTGACGTGCTGCTTAGTAGTGGGCCTTTTAAGACATGTCAGAGAAATGACTCATTTCGCCCTCAGCCCCCCCGCTGAACATTTTATTGAACACAGGACAGACAGGTGCCCACATGTTCACAACTTTTCGATGAATGACACAGAAAGCGTATATTTAATGCAATGTTAATGGCACGTAACACTAAGTGTATGATTTTAATTGATTAGATAGGGGCACCTTCACTGATTTGGTGTGTGCTGAGGTAAAACAACTTAACTGGAGCATTGACCCGGTGCATACAAATCTAAACAAAGTGATGGAGTTCTAATTAAACACGTACAGACCTCTTCAAGTAGAAATGTCCTAATTGACATGTGTAATTGTAGGGAAGTCATTTAGCTCTGTTTAAAGGACAAAACGTGAGCGAGAGAAAATAAATCAAGCTTCACGTTTAGTGGCAGTATTGTTTTGGGTACGCCCCTCCTCGAATGGCGTGCTCCGTGTGTGAGCGGAGCGACTGAATTTTCTCTGAAGTCAGTTATTTTCCTGTCAAACCACAGAGACAACTTGCCAACAATTGTGACAGAATAAAACCATTTCCTGGTCCCAATATTCAAAATGGGACAGATAGTTTATCATCAAAGTGATGTCATCTATATGCACTTAGTGTCGTGGAGACACTTTCAATAATAAAAAAACTCATTGAAGCAGGTCTTTCATCATCTTATGTGATTTGGGTGTGTACACTGTATATGTGTTTTTTTGGTTCTGCTTCTGTCGCTGTGCACTTTTAATATAAAACACAAAAATTTAAAACTAAACCAAAAACTTTATTTGTTTCCGAATAAGATCAGCTTAATTTAATGATCTGTTGACGCTTCTTTGGTTAGGCCTTTTATTTAAACATTACAAGCTCTGATCTGCAGACCTTTTCTCCAGTTGTTGCAGTTGATATTATCTCCACTGACGAGTGATACAGTACTGCTTTTATTACTATCATTATTATTATTATTATTATTTATTTAGTCACTTAACTGACACCATTATCTCTGGGACTTATCTTGGGGGAAGTCGTATGATCGGACATCGTACTAAAGTTAAAGCACATTGAAGCAAAGTCCTCTGTAAAAATTAAAAAATAAAAAAGATCCTGTAAATCACAGCTAACCCTTGCAGTAAATCCAAAAATAGATAGAACAACAACAGTCATTTAAAAGCATTTAAATTCCCAATAGGACTATTTAGCAATGTTTTGATGATTTTAATCTTTCATATTCAGTCATTCCCCCTTTGTATTCCTCTTCCACCAATGGTTGCCATGGATTCCGCCGGGGGACCATAGCCCATTAACACTTTCCTTCTAAATTAGGATTTCAAAATGGGAAGTTGGTCGCAGAAATGCGAGATTACCTGTCCGATAATTGAGATGCAGGAGAAACCCGGCGGTGTTGTCTAAAGCACCAAGCCAGACATTTGTCTCACTGACCAAAAACGCTGATAACCCTTTCACAGATGGCCACTAAAGATTCTGATAGGTTAATGGAAAGGAGTTAGCTTTACACTTTTATAATTAGACATCATAATTCTAAAAAAGAACATTGCTGGGGGACAAAAGGGGCCCCATGTATTCCCCCGGCCCTGAATGGGAACATGCGGGTCAATGTGTGTTGCATGTCCTATTGTCAGCTCGGAAATGTGTAGCCACTTAACAATGCGGGATATTCCCCTTATGGAAATCCCTCTGCACTTGATGCCCTCAGGAGCCATTAACTTTGTGTTCTTATCTTGACGCTGGTGATTCGCACAAAGTCCTATTGATGGGGCTAGAGAATGGCAAAGTACGGAGTTATTAACACTGAGGGGAAAGATGTACTGAACTTGTGAGGCAGGCACGATGGTATTATAAGGCGGCTTGTGGAATTGCTAACTTGTCATTTCCTGCGTGAGGTAGTCAAGTAAGCTGAAACTTAACTATATGCTTTTTTTCCTGTCCTATGGGGCCTGAGACTCAGTTTACAGGCCCCACAATGATGCTTTACAGTTTAAAGCTTGATTGTGATGCATGGTTAAACTGATTTAAAAATAACTTTAAAAAGAGATCTGCCTTTCAGTTGTGTGTGGGTTATTTAACTTTATACTAACTAAATTGTACTACCCAGAGATTTATTTAACTCAGGTGAGCGTCTTCTGAATTTAGCTAACTTTGTTTTAAATAGGTTTTTAAAAATCAGATTTTTTTTGTCTTACCTTGCTGGACATCCACAAATACATTTGGATAAGAATAGAGAACCATTTACAAATGCAATATGTTTACACTTATATGTGGCATAATCCTTTCTGAAATAACTGAACACCAGTTGAAGTAAAGATTTTAATGAGTTCTTTTATTGCAAATCCCACTTTCTGTTTGAGATGTAGCTGCAAAACTGTCATTGGGGTTAATCATCCCCCAATGTAGGTCTAACCTTATATCTATCATTCAATTACAGTACATGTTAGGAAAGAAAATGGTGAACATCCCAAGATCCTTTGCATTCCTGGGCTCTCAATTTATTCTCATTTCCCCATATGTTCTGCTTGGACCATGCTTTGAAATTATGGTAAAGACATTACACCCCCCAACACAAGCACACACACATGCACATGCACACACACACGCAGACACACACACACACGCAGACACACACATGCACACACACACACACACACACAGACATACACACACACACAGACACACACAAACACGAAGACATACATACATACACACACACACACACACGTACTCACCCACACTCAACGGCTGACCTGTCCGTCAATGTGTGAACAGCAGTCAATTTTTGCAACAATATTTGCGTGGCTGGGAGTGCGTGTGTGAGAGCACCAACCTCCTCCTCTCAGTCGACAAGTGCTGGAAGAGAACAGCACTTGTGGTGAGTGGAAAATGCCCCGTTATCACCCAACCTGAGGGGGGGGATCAATAGTAGTTTATGTAGAGTTTGATAATTGTAGCTGTTAGACAGAAGTGCTGGCTCTCTCCATAGAGTGACTCTTGTCGATGTATTGCCTGTCCCCGGCTGGCGGTCAGAGGGCTTCTCGGGATGGCTGCGATGTTTGCTTTAAAACCCGCTCGACATTTGGCTGGGCTTTAATGTGATGGGGAGGGACGATGGTTTTCCGCGCCTCTGAGTCCTCTCATGCCTGTGTCATAACACTGACTCCAATGGTACACCTTTTTACTGCTCTGCTGTCACGCTTGGAATATCCCCTGACTGCGACTCTCTCCTGCTCGCTGTCACTGGATGCCGATATGACTCGGACAGCTCCGCAGACCTGGAATTTAAACCTCTGCTGGGCCGTACCTGAAATGAGCATTGACATAGACATAGACATAGACCTGTCTGACCGAAAGGGCTACCCCGTCGGAGAGATTTGTAGTTTTGGGACAATGATCTGTGTCATTAAGTGAAAATTATTGTATAAATGATCTAAAGGGCAGTAAATCATGACCGTGCAGATGACATTAGGTCAGTGGAGACTTTATACCGTCTGTGAATTTTGACCATCTTCATGATAAATATTTAAATATAGGTGGACGCCAATGATTCCGGCGTTTTAGCGTAAGTTAAAAGGTTTTCAAGGGGATGGAGTGGGAATGGTTGTGTTGACCGTCAGAAGCGGACGGGTTGGTTACCGTGGCTTTGGACCTGAGTTATTTGCGTTAACAAACTCTCAGGGACAACACACTGTGCATGTAACCAGTATTGAATATTACCCAGAGTCTTTTAGTTTCCTGCAAAATCAGTGCTGAGGACACTGAGCAGCTGGATGTGGGAATTGTAGTTCCATTTCACTGCAGATAGGGGGCACTTTTGACATGTACTGGAGCATGCTAAATTACATCGCTGCAACTGTTCGCTTTATATGTAAACACTGTGTGGAGATTTATGATTTGTACGATTGAGATAATACAGCCCCCCCAACCCCTCCCTTTGTGTTTGTGTAAAATACAACTAGTTATGTTGATTCTTATCCACTCACTACTACGACCATATTTAGACTGACACCCAACTCCCAGTTTTTTTTTTTTTTAAAAGGTCTCTAAACTTATGTACAGTATTTATATTTGTGAGTTTTTATGTGCACACGTGTTAAAGTGGAGCAAAAGGCTCCTTTTTAAGTATAGAATAGACCAATTAGGCTTCCTAGCGCATGAGAAGGAGTGCAGGAAAGATTGTGAATATTCCATTGATTAGTGGGATCTGGTTAATCACCACGGCTCATGAACTCACGCAACGGTGTCAGCCGTCTCTCCAAGCCTCTTTCACAGGGGGAGGGGGGACGAATCTTGAGGTGAATCGCAAGTCGATTGCATTTCCGATTCCTGAAAGGCTTGGGTGCCATCTGCAAATGGCATTAGATTAATAAGAGCAAATTACTTTGTGAGCGCATTTTTCTCATCACAGGAAACGGGATAAGGCAGGAAATCGTTTCTGAAAGAGAGCCGTCGCCACGTATAGTCCTTAGCCAAAGTACCTAATGCATTAACGTTGAATACTTCAGATTTTGTGTCGCATCTTTTCTAAAAAATAAAAAAATAAAAAATAAAAAATAGAAATCCTCACTTCCAATTTTCTTCCTCCAAATCTAAGAGATTATGCACGGGAATGAAAAGCAGGCCGCCGTCTTGCTTATCATATTAATTAAAATCTGGTTATACAATAATGGAAGCAGCTGTAGAGAGAGCGAGGGGAAATTAACAAACGTTTGATTTGTTGTGTTGCTAATGTGACACTTATTATACAGGTCAACGGAAAACAAAGCAGGGGCCCAGCTATGCTTATGGTGATCTGCAGACCGGGCGGTTATGCAAACAGTTGGTCTCCGCTAAATGTCCCATTATTATCTCTTCAAATAGGCTATTTAATATTTTTATTATTATTTATTTATTTTTCGTAAGATGACAAGCTGTCACCATGGAGAAAAAGCATTGTCAGTTGTGGATGCGCTCATTTTCGCCAGGATCTGGACGTTATTAGTGTGTGTCTGTTCAATTCGAAAAGCAAGGGTTCCGTTCGTTTGTCTGAGCCGTTCACACTCTGCACTCCAGAGTACGTTTGAAGAGATGACTCTAGATTTTTCTCACTCACACTCAAAGGTGTATTATTATTGCCATTGGGAATGGTTTTAACAGTCATGAAAATGCAGGTTTTCCTTCTGCATAAACACCCAGTGTGTGGGTACTGACAATATACTGAAACATATTGAGAGAGCATATCTAAACATATTTAGATTCTCTAAAATATCACAGAGGAGAATCAATGGATGTTGGTGAATGAACCTGGTGTAGACATTTGTGTGAAATATCGGCCTGATTCCTTCTTCGTATCACTTTTTGGACAGGCCTATTGCCCCCTTCTGAAAAAGCGTTCGTTTCGACCTGAGAAAATAACCATCAGCTTCGTCAAAGTCACGCAACGGTTATTTTTATGTGTGTACCGACTCTTGAAAGAAGGCCGCGGAGACCCCTTGCCCTGCCATGGGAGTTTCTTTCAGCATGACAATGTGACTGTTTTATAAATCTCTCTCTCGTGCAGCTCTGACCCACAGAGGTGCGTTTCCTGTTTCCGGGGGTGGGGGGCAGGGCTTCTTTAGACGTTTGGTTGTCTACATGCTGAGCCTGTGGAAGAGAGGCTTTATCTTCGTATTCAGATGTTACTCTTATTCTTATTAGCACCTCTCACCACCGGCCTGAACCTTGCCTTGTATTGCTATCCCTTGTGATTGCACCGAGACAGACTGAACAGCCCAGACTGTGATCTGGCACTTGTATTTCCACTTAAGGTTGTTAGGAGTTGACTTTAGCACTAGATGTTGTGGCTCTTAGCGGCACTCGTTGATAGGCCATTGTTAGCAAGGCGACTTTCAGGCTTTGCTTGATAACCATTGTTTGACCTTGTTAAATGAAAAACTGTAAAGTCACCCTGACTTCGATCATCGACGATTTTGCATATTCGGTGTTTTTTTTTTTTTTTTAAAGCAAACATTTTTTTCCCCTGTTTGACAGTGGAGTAAAAGAAGCAGGAAAAAAAAAAAAACACACAATCTACAATCCTGCTGGCTAAATGATGCCGGCACCCCAGACATGTCAGAGAGAAGCGTAAATACCTTGATGCCTCATTATGTCATGTGCCTTCATCCATTGAAGTTCCACTCTTCTGTGCCATTATAAACACCCAATAAAGCGCTCTGAAGCATGGAGGCCCTTTTATAATCAAGGCTTCCACAGTTTCATTTCATTCTCCTTGTTATTTTTTTTTAAATCCCGGAGAAATAAAAGTTATTGTGAATACTTGATTCTACACATAATGAAATATAATTGGCTATATACCTTGAATGGTTTAGTGTAGAATAATACTGATTGACTGAAATGCAGCTGAGTCTCTGCCTGCCTGCTCTTTGGGTGAATTGTTGATGGCTTTGGAGGCAAGCATACCCTACGTGTACTACGTCTGAATTGCACATTTTTACATAAATCAAAAGGGTTTAGATTTTTTTTTTTTCGGGAAATGGTTACACAGAAAAATAAAAAGTTGCATGTCACTAAACAGTAAGCAAGCTTGCACTCCACGTGTAAAACAGATCACTGTGACAACTTGTCTTCCCCTTGTCTCTGGGATCTGTTTATTTACAGAGAGAAACCGTCACATCCAATCTCCCCTTTTGAAGCAGGACTGTCTCTAGAAATACCCACTGCACTGCAAAGTCACTGCAAAGTCACTGCATTGCTGCTTGCACACTTTGAAGTAAACGGTTGAGATTACATTTCCGTTAGGGATTCATGTTTAATGAAATCAATCCAATGCGTATTTACTCATTTCGCGAACACTGTATAGATGCAGTATAAATGCAAAGTGACTTCCGGACTGGGACATTATCCCGCTGGAAAAACGGCCACACCAAGCAAGGAAGGTGAGCTTTGTGGGACGCAGGTGTGGACTCCCGAATTTCCCTTTGAGTTAGCAGTTTGGTCGAATGGCCCTGCACTGCGCTTTTACAGAGTTAGCCCTCACAGCCTTCCCTTTCCTACACATTCCACTTCCTGTATTTTACACTTAAGTTGGGACCACTTTCTGAGGAGTTGTTCCAGAAGTGATGGTCGGATCAGAAGAAGAACAACTTTCTGTTCTTGCAGTCTTGCTAAATAAGCATTCCAGTAGCTCACCTTCTGGCCTACAGATACTGCTACATACATTTATTTAAACATACCGTCATTTCAGGGGAGCACTAATTGCATTGGGTACGACAATCACGAATGGATGCACGAGTTTAAAAATGATGTCCCAAAGCTGATATGTTACCTCTTTCTCACTATCCAGGGGATGATGGCAATGTACAGAGCGCCTTATTCCACAAGCAGGAAACGGACGCAGAGAGAACCAGGCACAATGATAAATGGCTTTGGTCCGTGTAATCTTCGTTAAGCCCTGAGTGTCACATTTAACCTGCGTTCCTGGAATCAATTACTCTTTCAGCAGTGCAGGCAGCCGAGGGGCAAGACAAAATCAACACTGTGCACACCATGGGGGGAATGGGGGGGGGGTTTCAATTAGAGAGTAAATAACTGGAGTTGAGGGAGTGGGTCAATTCCTCCCGAGCCTCCCCTTGGGGCCCGGGGCTAAAGTAAAGTCGTCGCACTGCCGTGAGAGCTGTTGGTCTCAGCACAGAGTCCCTCGCCATCTGGCGACGCTGCCCTGTTTACTCTATCCCATCATCCCCCCCCCCCCCCCACACCCATGGGGGGGAGTGGCACGCTGCCAGTGCGGGGGGGGGGGGGGGGGTTGGGGGGTGGTTTTTAGGGTTTTTT
>JAOYSI010073497.1:0-10455 GCA_025775065.1 Hiodon alosoides
ACTGTTGTGGGTGGGTGCGGGGGGGGGAGGGGGGAGTCTAGAGAGGAATCGCACAGACAAAGGTAGGGATGATGGGATAGATTGTTGGATTGTTTACAACGGAAAGCAAACACTCACTAAAGGGTTCCATAAGACAGTTTCCAGCTGGGGACAAATTTCCTTTATCGTATATACCGAGTTTTATTTCCGAGACAAGTTTAATCTGTACCTTTTGTTAACTGACAGGCTGTTCCTCGTCAGTCGACACAAACGGCACAAATCGGAGGTGGCTGAGAGTATTCGTGGAAACTTGATCACGGGCGATGAAACCGCAATAAAAGAGTAAGGACTTCCCTTTGTCTTCGTCCCCCCCCCCAGACAAAAGAGATTATTTATAGCTCCCATTTTCCAGTTGTTATTCTCGTTTGCAAAGAGGTGGTTAAGTTTCGACTTTTAAATTCACAATTAAACGTTCCGTCCACAAACGGCACACTTACACACCATGCTGATGCTTTAATCCTGCAATGCATCTCATTAGACTCCAAAATAGCTTTTATTTAAATGTTCGCTCGGGAACACGCTGTTTGTGACACAGCATTAAAGGACGTGGATTACAGGGTCCACCCTGCAGTCTGGATCCACCACTTGTGCCCATTAAGTAGTCGTCCAGGAATTCAACGCTGAAAGGGAGAATGAAAAGTCAGAAAAGTGCGGGAGGGACAGCCGGGACGACGCACGGAGCCTGCGGCCCAAACACCGACGGGGGAAGAATCCTCCGTAGCTCACCAAGCTGACGTAGCTTCTCGTGTGTTTTACCTACCCACAAAGGCTACCACTGCAGGCTCCCATGCTGAGAAGTTTCAGGTAACCTGCCAAAGGCCAATCCATGGATGTAACTTAGCCTACTCAGACGGGCACGCCGCCATCGACCTCCTGCTTTCTGCAGTGATACACGTGGCCTTTCTGTGCGGCAGAGGCATTGAAATTTCCATGATTGTTGAAGGCACACTACACCCTGAGGCGCATTTATTTTCACACATGCTGGATGAGGTGGCCGTAATCCCTTCCACACCCTGTCATTGTTTATTCTTGTGCTCCGGGTGAATTTCAGCAGAAACTACGTGAAAAACAGATTCCCCTGCTTCAGTCTCCGCTTGCTCTAATTAGTTTAGTTTGATCTCGTCACAAGAGTAGGAGCTCGCCGGGCCCGACAATGGGATGCATTGTGGCTGATACAGCGACCCCTAAATGAGCACTGCTTTCTTTTGAACTCTTTAAAAAGTCAAAGCTTAGCTAGATATATTTTCTAGCTGCATGCCTGAAAAATTGATGAAATGGAAAAAACACATCAATTTCTTAATAATATTTTTTAGTCTGACATTTTTCTGAAATAACTGCAGCGCAAAAGGGCGATGCAGGAACCAGCACTACCAAAAGACCCGCCCTTAAAACTGATGCCATACAAAAACCATTCTATGTTAATGTGTGGCTGCTAATCTCATGCAACATTTTTTATTGGCCATGTCCTGATGACAGAACTAGCATAGCACGCCAATGGGTCTGTGAATTCTGTGGCAAGCCACTCTCATTAACATTTGAACGTTTTTTGACATTAAAAATGTCTTTCTTGTTTGTTTTTTCTATGGTTAATAACAAGGTGAATCACTTTAATAACAACGGCCTGGCGTTGTTGCAGAGGTATTAGCCATGAAATACTGAAATGAATTAACAAGCAACGACAGAACAAAAAAAACTTAAAAAAGGGATCCACCTATTTAGCTGCTCTTTATGCTGCGAGAAAAAAAACGTTACTTAATGAACACATTTTCCAAAATGCTTTTCCCCTTCACTCTGAAATGTTTTATTTCGTTCGCCTGAAGCCATAACTTTGTTTTCTGCCCCACCAAGTCTCGTATTAACGTCCTTTCGCCGGATTTTCTTTCACGGACTGAGGACTCACAGAAGCCGCGGAAGTGAAAGGGGGTAGCATTTAAAAAGTCACCTGCGCATACTAATACGAGGATGAATGCAGACTTTCCGATGTGTGCCGTCTCGGCACATTCTGGAGGGCTGCACACGTGACAAATTCACCGCCAGACCACTTGAGCATTCACGGAATGAAGAAAGAATGCTCCTGAAAGCCATAGTCCGTTTCAAGGTGATGCAAAAAAAAAAACAACAGCCCGGGTCTGAAAGCCTGCCAAAAAAGAAAGAGAGAGAAAAGTTCAAGCAGACAGAAATTCTGGTATTGTAATCACGCGTACAGACTCACACGCGCGCACACAATTTACTTCTCAGGCAATCAGTCATTACAAATAATTTACTGCTATAGGCCACGGCTGTCAGAAGTCCCTGTTTTCGTTTGGTAAATAGTTGGCCGACCGAGCCAAAGCTGATTGCTTAAGACATCAAAATCAATCCATATGTGTTTGCCTTATTTTTAAGTGGACGCTCCTATGGAAAATTTACAGCGATGGACTAGATTGCCTGTCTGAACCACAGTACATGTTGTCCAATGAGACTTTTCATCGCCAGCGTTGTTTCTGAACAAGGTAACCAATATTGCCAGATTAGATCATTAAGCTTGTTTACTTATTTTATTGCGATATCACCGGATTCTGGTATTTAGGTCTTTAGGAAGGTGGGCGGGTAATACAAAGTGTTTTTAAAATGGCAGGTTACGCGGTTGGATTGAGAAAATCAACCGTATGCCTCATTTATTCCGCGAAGTGACTTACCTAATCATTCCAACGCTACCGGCGTTTGTAAGCACTCCTACTTGGTCTGCTGATTGAGCGTTGGGTAATGCAAAACTATGTTTACGCAAAGATAACCGATCGTTCACAACTCATCGGTAGGCCTAATCGGACTGCTGACTCGCTCATTTCCCCAATTAGAAAAATTTCGACTTCATACACCAGAATAAGGATTAGTACTGTTGATCACCAGAGTCTAAATGTTCGCATTTGATTGCGGGGCGCCCAAGTACGTCATGTCTGACAAGATTCACTAGCGCGATACGCAAAATGTGCCACAGAATACTCTCACACACATACGCCACAAACAGTACTAAATAATATAGTCATTACATTTTTTAGCACATATCTATTGCGACTTACAAGTAGTACGAATATGCAATATTGCTTTGTTCATTATTGCAATTAATTCGTCATACTGTACTTACTAAGACTTCAAATAACTTTATAATTGGTTATTACAAAAACAGCAATAGTTTCACACCACGGACTGTTCTTCGCAACTGATATTAGTTGCTAATTGAATGTATTGGGTAACATTGACTCCTGCTTTCATTTAGATTACAGTATAATTAGCAGTTTAGAAGGGGAACATTTGAGATATTGAAACGGCCACAGATCAGGCCATGGCTGGATCACAGGCTAACAGGCTAGCTCATAATTAAGACTTTTTTGGACCGCTAGTCCCCCGCACGCCACCCATGACTTCCGCAGAAGAAAAAAAGAAGCTGTATTCATGTCTCAACTGTCTGTTTGCGTTCCGCAGGGGCGGGATCATCAAAAACATGCCTTTCCTCAGACTGCGGAGGTCGGTTTAAACCAGTTGATCTGAGCTTTTCCCGTCAATGTTTTGATTAAAGGCCCGTTACTATTTTTGTAGTCACAATCAATTTGTCGCAGCCTGGTTGTTGACGTGCTGAAGGACTGCCTATCCTTCCCGCGGTAGACTAGTGGGGGGTCTTAAGAGTGGAGCTGTCATCGCGCCGTCGGCACTCGAGTGGAGAAACAAGAAGGAACGCGTGTGACGGGGGTCGGCAGTTCACTTCAGCTCAAACCCGCTGCCTGCGAACGGATCTGGCAGAGTACCATTGCGTGCACCACGGGCCGGGCCGGGCCGGGCCGGGCCGTGAAATCTCCGGCCCCTCAGCGCTGCACAGCTGACCGCCCTTAGTTAGATACATCAGTTCGTTTTTGTATCCCCAGACGTAGTGGTGCGTCCTGCAGTACTCGGTAATTGGAAGCTATTTTGTCGGTTGCTATGCGTGGTGGGGGATAACCACACCAGAGAATAACATACATTTGGAACGGGCTACTGCAGCTGCGTTTCTGAGAGAGCAAAAATATGCAAGTGTGTGCTGATGTAACCTACGTGTGTCGGCACACCGGAGGCCTGACTAATCCCGCCACAGTGACACATGAAATATCTAAGATGACAATAACACAGAAATAATACAAGGTGGGTGGAGGGGAATTGCTAGGTAAACCCAGTAACCTTGCTGACTCAACTTTGATAAATCACAGTCATTTTTCAAATAGACAAAAGTAACTGACTTCGTGGCAGGAAGTGGTTGAACACACCTCTATGTCTTCCTCTCTTCAGTCCGCCGTGACACTGGTTAAAAATCAGCTTGGCTCCACCACTACAAAGGCTCGTGTTCGGGGTTTGCATTACGCAAATAGAAAACGACTCGATTTTAAAGGACATTTTTCTCTTTAAACTTGGACTGTCCCGTTAGTGACCAGTTACCAAGTTAACGAACTGTCCTAATGTGACTTGCAACAAACTGATCGTGGACCACTAGCCCAACTTAGGGTTTACGTGGTGATTTTGTTAGGTTGCAAATAGCCAATTCACTTAACTATCACTGTCGAGCAGGAGTAACACTAATTTCCAAGAAAAGCTTGATTGGGTGGTTTCACGTGGCTCTTAATTTACATAGGCCATGTATACAATGAAAATGATTAATACAATAAATATCCAATCACGACGAAGATTGTGATAAGTCACCGTAGTCAGTTGAAGTATTTCGTAAAATCCAAGCTACTGTCCCGCTGCTTATGTAAAAGTTCAATAATGTAGTTCTAATAATTACGTTTAAAGTTTTTGGCGTTTAACCGTTTTATTGTTTGGTCTATTGCTGACACCTATCGGTTATTTTGTAAATCACACGTTGCTTTTGAAATCGTGGTCCAAATATGTCTTCGTAGTTCATAACAGGTACCGGAAAATCGTTGAAGTCGCAGTATCGCCTTTTTGTTAAAACTTTTAAATAACATTACATTGTTGCATAATATAAATGTTGAATCGATAGAGAATCCATACTTATTGTAAGAGTGGGTGGTTTAAAGTATGCTATTTGTCCCTTGTATGCATTTCGGAATAACTGCTGAGGTAAAAATTTTGGCGACAGGTAACGGCTACTCCGTTTGCCTGTTTTTATTTATATGTAGTATTAATATTTACATACAAATTGAAAAAAAAGCTGTATATTTCAGGGATTTCTCCTGTGTTATTTTTTCAACCAGGCTGTTCGTTTTCGAAAATTATTTTCTATTTTAATCAAATTCAAATAAGTTATATCGTCATGACAATGATGTGCGTTGACTATACAATTTTGACCAAAGTGATATAAGCATGAACAGAACCCCAACAGACAAATAAACTCCTTCCACTGTTTTTTTACATATACACACTTAGGCATATGTAATTTATACATATAAATTGAATTCCCATGTTTATATATTATATATTATCCACTGGGGTCTGGTAGGAAGTCGCATATTGACCGCCGATGCCCAAGTTAGATAGTGCTTATCTAGCAGTGACGGAAAAGTATTATTTACAATTCTGTTGCTTAGCAGACGCTTTAATCCTAAGCGATTTACACATCCACATTTATTTTCTACAGGAATCCACTTGTACAGCTGGATATTTACTGAAGCAATTCAGTCTTGCTATCCTGTCAATCCTGTCATCTGAACAACCACTGACACATACTGACACCCCCCCCTCCGGATATTGCGGAACCAGCTCAACTGCGCAGAGAAGGAATTTTATTTCAGTATCGTGTAGAACGCGTCCCGACGCTGTAGACAGCTCCAACACTGGCCAAGTCGTTAATATAGATTAGTGGTCCCGAGGGACCTATGTGTGTGTGGGTTTTTATTCCAGCCAATCACCTATTGATTTTATATCAGCTCAGTTAGACGATTATTAGTTGATTAGCCCCTCCCTCCCTCCCTCCCTCCCTCCCAGGGTCAGAGTCGACCACTACTCATGTGGACCTTGAACGGGACTGCAACGGTCCACAATATAACCCGAAAGTTGCATTGCTCTGACAGTTACCATTAGTGGGAGCTGTAGTTCTTTATAACATTGTGGTGGACTGCGGGCTTTGTATCGTCAGTTACGTAAATCAAATGCAGATCTGATACATGTTTGAGTCAGCCTCTCGAATCCAGCCCAGAGAACATGATTGCTGCGCTAGTAATTTGAACATGGCTCTGTCGGGAGGGTTACGACGCTGCCAAAGAATTTTCTCTTGGATACCCGTAATCATTATTACATCTGTAGTACTATGGTCTTACTACGCGTATGTTTTTGAGCTTTGTCTATGTAAGTAATATATGGAATAAATACATTTCTCCATTTGTTTTGTTTGGCTCTGCAGCTGTTAGTGTTGTCTCGCTAGCTGTATTGCTAAGAACTGGAAAACCTGTCAGTCAGGAAGTGTTTGGACAGATCGAGCATATTCGTTTATCTGGCTACTTAATTAATACAATTTACAGAAATGTAATTGGTATGTTATTAAATCTGCATATGTATTGCGCGTTAGTTATCAAGGGTAATTTGGGAAGAGGGGTTTACTGTACTGTACTTACCGATGACTACATCGGTCCACCGGTAATATACCGTAGTAGTTGTAAAAATGTACTACACTAATAGAAAATATTGTTCGTTCATTTTTTTCCCCCCTAAACATGTTTAGGCTATTTGTCTCTGAATGACAGAATCGTATTGCTAGCTCAACAGTAAAGTTAATACTGCTATGAAAAAGAGGACAAGACGCGTCTTTTCAGGTTTTATTCTGGCTTTCATACATTTAAAGCTGCCGGTATCAAGTGCATAGACTTGATTAAAGGATGTCATGTATTTAGCTATATGCCTTTTAAACAATGTTCCTTTGTTCTTCTTTGTTTTTTTTTAGTCACTCTCAGTAATGCACTTGAAAAAGGTAAGATGTCTGGTATATTTTAAGCAGCTAAAAAATATAATGATTGGTGAATAACTAAAGCTTCTCGTTACCCGCGTAACGGTACCATATAAAAAATGGGGCTGATGATTTGTGCTATCTGATTTTTTTCTTCTTCTCGGTGTTGATAATCAGTTACTCGTCAGTTGACGCAGAGCTGGCGTGGATCTGTCTCGGAAAGTTGGTTGTAACGGTGTCCTTACGTGCATGGCGTGGGCTTGTTTCCCGTAGTCGCCTACCTCCTGGTGTTCCATGTCTGTTTTGTGATGTTTTCCTGGACCTACTGGAAGTCGATCTTTACACCGCCCTTCTCACCTTCTAAGAAGGTAAGACAAATACGTGCGCGCCCTTGCATCATAAAAACTGAGATTAGCAGTTGGGCGAGTCTTCTTTGTTCCACGTGATACCTTGTGTGTTAAAGCTAGAATCGGACACAACAGAATGCTGTGTTTAAGTGTTAAAAATGTTCACAAGTGGGCACTTATAATTGGTTTTTCTGTGGTTAACCTGTTTGCTGGCCCAGTTTCAGCTTTCTCACACTGACAAGGAGCGGTATGAAATGGAGGAAAGACCAGACGCTCAAAAGCAGATCCTCGTTGAGATAGCGAAGAAGCTTCCCATCTTCACACGAGCAGCGTCCGGAGGTGAGCACGAAACTCAGCAGTGGCTTCTGACCAATGAACTCTGCCGCTTTGTCTTTGGAAACGGGACCGCCGCAGAGCCTGTGCTGTTGTAATTGAGTTGAACTGAAAGGCTGACGGCAGTTTCATGTTTCGTGATCCCGGTCTGCACTGTAGCGTTTGGTTAAGGGCGCACCAGTGCTTTATTACCCGAATAGCTAGCATAACTGAGAGGCATTCGGACGGAAAACTCTGGGATAGCCTTAATAATGTGATGTCGCTGCTGGGTTAATATGTCCGTTGCGTATCTATCTAGCGTTATAACTTTATAACAGAATTTATAATGCCCTATTTTGGCCAGGGTGTCTTATTGCTAAAACTGGATGGGCTAATGTGGCTGTTATGTCCCACCTACGGGCAGAGGACATTAAATTGGGATGAATTAGATGGATTTAATCAGATTTTCATAAGCCGTAATTGGTCTAAAACGGAGTGACGCCCCTCTCAGCCTGATTCTGAGATTCACCGAGGCCTGTGACGGTTCAGTTCGGTGGAAGTGATTGGTTACGAATATGCAACCTTGACTTGCTCGAGGGCCACGGCGTGACTTAAAGACTCTGACCTGGATGATCTGCTGATCTGCAGTTTCCAAAGCGGCGATTCAGAACCGATTCTGTGGTGTGGTGCAGCATGGCGTATCGGTGTGTGTGCGCTCTCATCTGTGTTTAGGGCTCAGGCACGTGGCTCTTAATTCAGCGGGGCAGGAAGTGAGCGTAGGATGGGGGGGTAGTCGGGTGGGAGTGGGGGTCGGGTGTCCAATCTGGCTGATGACTTTTCCTGTGCTTTCAGCTATCAGGTTCTGCGATCGCTGCCAGGTGATTAAGCCAGATCGCTGCCACCACTGCTCTGTCTGCGAAACGTAAGTCAAGCCCCTTGCGTTTAGAAAAAGCGTTTTTTTTGTTTGTTTGTTTGTTTGTTATAAAGGCTGATTTGGTCCCAGCCTTAGACTCATCTCTCAGCTGACTGTAAAATGCCTATTTTGTGTTCTCAGCCCAGTTAAACCTAAAGCTGTGTTGTGAGAACGAGGGTTAAGTCTTTGCCTGTGAGTTTTCTGCAAGACCAGGTCGACCCCATCTCTCCCCTGGATGTGTTTTCCGAATGAGGGTGCCTCAGTCGGTATCTGGGCTGCATTGTGTGGACACAGTGCGGACATTGTGTTTTTCCTTCGGTTTTTATTACAGGTGTGTCCTGAAAATGGATCACCATTGTCCGTGGTGAGTCCCCCGTTAAGCCTTACTCAACGAAAGTAGTCCGTCCCGCAGCCCTCTGAACATTTTGAGCAGAAAAGACAACCCCGATCTCGCCCCTAGTCATTCTAAACAGATATTTATAATGACGCTTCATGTGGGTTTTCCTCTGGGCTTTTCTTTTCTTCAGCTGTCACCTTTTTCCGTTTCAGGGTGAACAACTGCGTGGGCTTCTCAAACTACAAGTTCTTCCTCCTGTTCCTAACGTACTCCATGATTTACTGCGTCTTCATCGCTGCCACAGTCTTTCAGTATTTTCTCCAGTTCTGGTTGGTGAGTTCCATCCCCGGGCTCCTTCCCCAGAGCTTTCTCGCTGAAGGTCATGTGATCCTGCACGGTTTATATTGCAGGAAGAAGGTTTTTTTTTTTTTTTTAGGGGCAGAGTCTGGTTCTTTTCCCGTAGTTGTGCTGTGCATTTAATTTTTTGCAACACGATCTTTGTATGCATGAGAAAAGACTGGCCTGTATGTAAACCTAGCATGCAGTTCTTATTTAGTGGTGTGCAGGTTTCAGAGACTGGCTTGGGTGGTGGGGGGGGGGAGTGGCTTAGCTCTCATCACAAACCCCAGTCAGTGTTATACGTATTGTTTGATTAGCTGAGGGACCCCCACTCCGGTCAGCGCCCCGCCCTTTCCGCGCGCTCACCTCTCTGCCCTTTCCTCTAGGGCAGCCTCCCCAACGGCCCGGCCAAGTTCCACGTCCTCTTCCTCATGTTCGTGGCTCTCATGTTCTTCATCAGCCTCATCTTCCTCTTCAGTTACCACTGCTGGCTGGTGGCTAAGAACCGCTCCACTTTGGGTAAGGCTCTCCTGTCACCTGGTTTTCAGGCCTCGGGGCTTCGGATCGAAACGAATCCCGCTTGTCCATCCGCTGCTATCTTTGCAGCTGATGCTGAGAAGTCAGGTCATCTGAGAGTTCATGGTCAGGTCATCTGAGAGTTCATGGTCAGGTCATCGGATAGTTCATGGTCAGGTCATCTGAGAGTTCATTGTCAGGTCATCGGATATGCTGTAGAATGAAAAATTTAAATCTACATTTCTCTGACCACATTTGGACCTTAAACGCTGACAGAAACATTAAATGACTGCACAAGTGTGTGATGATGTGATATTTTTTTCTTGGGGTGTCACAGAAGACGTGGGCCCACAGCCCCAGTCTGGCAGAAAGATGACTAAAGATGACATATATAAATCCTCTTCAATGTAAGAACCCATGTAGTGTGAGCAATGAGACGAGAAGGCACGTCAAGGCCGGGCTTAGTTTCTCTAGGCTCTCCGCCCCTGCGCCGCTCCTGTGTGACGACGCCCCTGCCCTGTACCCCCCACAGAGGCTTTTTCAGCCCCCGTGTTCCAGAGCGGTCCGGACAGGAACGGCTTCAACGTCGGCTTCCGCAGAAACCTGCAGCAGGTCTTTGGAGACGAACGCCGACTCTGGTTCCTCCCCGTGTTCACAAGGTAGGCTCCACCGCTCTCTGGTTCCTGCCCGTGTTCACAAGGTAGGCTCGACCGCTCTCTGGTTCCTCCCCGTGTTCACAAGGTAG